>JAYMFT010000754.1:0-17411 GCA_038088735.1 Panulirus argus | reverse complement strand
TTTCTCAACTCTCTCTATATTTCAATTAGGGCCCGGCCTTGATGTGGACATTTGTCCGTGACTGGAGCCTTCAACATTAAAAAAAAAAAGCAAAGGACTGGAAGTATGCAAATGAGGTCACTGTTCATTTGTTCCTGAGGATACTCTGCTCTAATGGGACAAGCAATTTGGTATAAAAAATACTTTTACTCACAAGAATATCATCAGTGAGATCATTAATAAGCTGGTTGCTGTCATCCCGGGCAGGCCGCTGGAAAACTTTGAGAGTGGTGTTACTATCAGCACCAAAAGATGCAAACCAGAAGGTGAAACATAAGGGAGAACCACCAGCATCTGGCTCCATCAGAGGAGATATGAGCTGCAAACGCTGAGGTTCTGAGTTGAGGTTGAAGACGTCGAAATAGATGTACCCATCTGGATGTTGTAAAAAAATCTTAAACTGAGATAATGCTGACAGAATTTATCAGAGTAATAAAATGATAAGGCAAATGAACCAGTGCTAAATGAGTCAGAATTTTGAACACATTAATCTACCACACCGGGAACACATTACAATTACAATAAATATAACCAAATCACATGATGGAGGTGTAATGAAAAATTAAAGAAGCACTGAAAAACGGTTGTAACTGACTTGGAGCACCATATGTGTGGTCCTTCATAGTAACAGGAGGACGAATAGGTGAAGCATTTTTCCAGTAGAAGTGTGAGTCTGATGTGAAGTTCCTCCAGCCACAAGACCCCCTTGTGAAACTGCAGTCACCAGCTCGAACTAAGGCTGCCCCTGGGATTGCTATAATGACAAACAAGATAAGTAATGAAAAGCTCATCAGGGTCTTTGCCAAGGTAAACCACAGGTTAACATATAGTATGGTACTAGGAGTTTTGGCTGATTACTTCATGTCTTTCACATCTTGCTTTATGAGATCTATCATATAAGATGCTATAACATAAGACTTTACTTCTAGTTGGTAGGCAGCCTATGACCAGGGAGGTATATTATCAGTACTACCTGCCAGGGTATCGGGAGGGTTAGTTATGGCTGCATAGTGAACCAGCACTTCAGTGGTTGTCAAGTTGCACTCCTCTGACTCACATGGCTGTCTTTTCTTTATGCCACACCCACATGTGGACCACTGGCACTCTGTCCAAAAATATAAAATCTCTCCTTGTCATACAAAACACTTAACAACACTTAACTTACACAGCTCATTCTTTGTAACTATAGATTTCCCTGTGGTAAACACTATGCGCTAGACCTGTCTTTTGGCAAAATGGTAGGAGCAGTGGATAGAAGTAGTAGGTCGGAACATATAAGCAGGAGCATTAGGTAGGAACATTAAGCAGGAGCATTAAGTAGCTGTAGTCAGGAGAAACATTAGGTAGGACCCTCTACAAACACAGTGCTAGAGTTGCCCTCTGCCAGTGGCCTGTTAAGGGTGAGGCATTAAAGGCTAAGAAGCGGCACTGGAGTTCACTAGCAGTGGAGACTTGGCTGTGGATAGGGATGCTAAAAACTTCTGCCACTAATCAATACTCAAGTCATCCTGATAAAATCTTTAAAATAAATCAGGATTTCATTAGCACTTATTACTTACTGGGGCAGTCTCCCTCAAAGATGGTGACATCATCAACAGCAATGGTTCCTGTACTGTTAGCAGCTCCCCACACCCCTTCAAAGACAACCTTAGAGGAAAAGAATGTAAGTATCATTCTTATTCATACCTAGGATGAAGACATCTCAGTATCTACTGAATGGGTATTTTCATACTCCTAAAGAAAGATGAGTTATTCAGAGTATTCAAAAAATATTCAGTAAACTATGCACTGCTCAGAATTATAGAATTAACTTATAATTTGAATAAACTTTTTGGCACCTCTATACTGAGGATATTAAAAAATGAAGTGGCATATACCTATATGTGTGTCACTCAGTTCCAAAGCCTTAGATACAAATTTTTATTGCTCATTTTATATTCTAATTAGTTCATTCTCGATTTTTACCTCAAAATGCTTGATTCACAAAGAAGTAAAGATCCTGAATGGTAATTGAAAACTGTCCCATACTAGGAAAGAAACCCTAAGCCCTTAAGGAAATAAGGACTACAAAGGAACCCACTAGACCCTTGATCTAGCCCTCCACAAGTAAAAACAAAAAAACATCAAGCACTTCTTTGCCAAACATACCAACTAACAATCTAAGTCCTTTTTACCCCAGCAAATGCCCATAAAATGTCCCCATAAAAAAATGACCTACTGAACTAATAATCATCACAACATGGGAGGAACTAGCAATCCATCATCATAATCTATCTAGTATGTAGGCTTCATTCAATAATGTACAAATCTGCTATTGTTCATTACAGGCATATTTCTTACTCCCAAATTTAAAAGTACCTGAAGCGAATTTTTGCGGAAAGAGGATAACTTTTCTAAGTACGATCTTCTGATCACCTAATACATCTACAGAGAGGACATTTTCTTTAAAAACACCATCCCTAAAGTCCACATGGGAGGCTAAATGTGTAAAATCTCATTTTCTGTACCATGTAAGCTCTCTCCCACATAGAAATTGAATGGTGCATGAATAATATTCTCCAACTATCCCGGCTGCTAACTATTTCTGACCCACTTACAGCATGAAAAATAATGCCTTAAACTTCTACTCATTATTTAAGCATAACAAATGTTACAGTAGTCACTTCATTACTGTAACAAGTAAGCATTCTTTTCCTAATCGAAAAACAAATCAACACTTACATAAGTCCTTCAAACATTCTAAGACATTAATGTTGTTTCTTCTCTTTGTACCTGAAAGTCTCCATCCGCTCGCAGAGGAGCTTGTCCGAAGTACCAAGTGAGCCCTTGGAAGTTCTGCAGGGACCAGATGGGTGAGAGTATGATGGAGCGTTGGTCTTCTTCTCGCATCAGGAAAGCACTCAAAGAACCAAGCTTAGGTTCTTTATCAGTTAGGGATTCAAACATCATGTACCTGGGGTGTCCATAATGGTACAATAGAATAAAAAATGATAGTGATAGTACTGCATATAGTGCTAGTTAAAGAAGCACTAACAATCATTACCATTATCATCAAATAAGGAGCAGCAACACCTGCAAGTGCAGCAGTAGTAACAAAAGCTAAACCTCAGATATCCACTGGAAACTTAAAATTAGATACATAGAATTATGCTGGCTTCCATGACAGCTTTCCCTGACTGGTGTGTTAGTGGGCTTGGACCTAACAACCACTAAAGTCATTAAGGCTGTCAAGGTCAAGTTAAAACCTCCAACCAATATATCTTTAATGCTTTCTTCCAGTGTTTACAATAATTCTCAGACCATATACATTCTTCCTGTGCATATGGCCAATGTTGTAGTGATAATACACTTCATAGCTTTAATATGGGTACACAAAAAGTGATATACACTCATATTAGACAAAAATTAAATGTTTAAATATTTCCAAAAAACAATGGCATAATACATTGAGATAACATTTATATGAGATAGCTGAGACCACAGGTGTTCTGGTTATCAGACTTTAAGAGATGTTCTACAGCAGTGTCATAGCAGTACTTCTGAGCATAATTCATACCCAAAAATGATTGCATAAAAAAGAAATCATTTGAATGTAAAATGAAGAATAAGAAAAACAAAAAATTGTGAACTTTATATATATATTCTCATATGTTAGCAACTCTAGGCATACATGCCAATGAATGCCAATGGAGGTGAGCAAAGAGTTTTTCTTTGTTTATGTGGCACACTTAGAGTTTTTTGTGATAATGAATGAAATCTAAAAACTGATAGCTTTGTGTTAACAACAACTACTATTATATTAGTTGATAAATGAAATTTACATATCAGTATACAAATGAGAAGTAACAACCATAATAAATGTAACTTACATTGAAATACTGCTACATTTGGAAAAATAAAAATGGCACATGCTGAGGGTCTTAAGAATAAGAGCAGCACCCAAAGAGTAAGACGTTGCCAACCCTTGTTGTGTTTTTATTATATACATATAATGTGCAGTATGTATATATTAAGAGGTGCTAGGCAGATACCAAACAATGAGATACTACTGCCTGGGTGTCAAAGAGTAGTGACAGTAGTGCAATGAGCCATCATACAATGGCTGTCACAACCTCTGTGACCCAGGTTGGCTGTTTTTCCTTTATGCCTCACCTAAACATTGAATGCTGGAGCTCATTCCACAAATATAAACCATTTCCATCTCTCACCTGACACCTGACAACGTGCAATTCCTCATGATTCTTTATTTGAAATCATATATTTCCTTTATTCCATGGGGACAGGAATAACAAAACAACAGTACCTGTGAATCTCCTGTGTGTCATATGAGGCAATTAGTCTGGTCATCACACCTAAAAAGGCAAAAAGATCTAATTGAGAGGATCCAGAGAAGGGCAATTAAGGTGGTACTTCAATCACGAGGAAAAAGAGGAGAGACCTGATTACAGCCTTCAATCTTCTTTATCAGTCAGACAACATTGACGATTGAACAGCTCTTCATGAGTTGTAGTATTACAGTAAACAGAAGTCATGACATGAAGCTGGGCTAGAAGAATTTTAGACAGTACATAAAGAGGTATTGTTTTAGTGTGAGGGTGGTACATGGAAAAAATAGGTTAAACAATAAAAGTGTGAATGGCACCAGTATACAATATGTTTAAAAAGCTGTTCGATATAGAAAGTTCAAGAGATGTGACCCTAATAAGAGTAGAAATCTCTCCCAGCACCGTACAAATAGGAAATCACAGAAAATTCCATAGAGACACCACATACAAATTACTCAGGCCAATATTATGAACACATACAACTCACCAGAATGACAAACACTTGAACTGTCGTCGACCTTTCATAATTGGGGAGAACAGCCAGGCATGGTCACCCTCCAATTTTCTTTCTGGGTTTTCCAGTGCCATGTAGAAACCTGCTTGGATAAGATAATCATGCTAAAGATCTGAAACCAAGTAAAGATTTTAAGTCATAAGCAATAGATCAGTCCTATAGCTTGCAACATCTACAAAACTTAATGATACCATAGCATACAAAGACTGAGTTATCTAGAAACCAGTCAAATACTATTTAACACTATAAAGTCTTGAAGCCATATAATTTTAATCTCAACATGTTGTAGTGTGTACTGTGTATAATTAAACTTTCATGGTAATTTCAATATGAATGTGTCTAACTTCATTACTTGGCAGAACTGTTATCTTAAAGAGAGATGTTTATGTTTGTATGAAATTCATTTTACACTTATTTTTCCACAATCAAACCTTATGATACTAAGACCTTGGATATGAAGTCATGCATACACACTCACTCTTTCTCCTTGCTAGACATATTATATTTACCATTACCTATCAAAGGCATTAACACCTATTCCCCCTTTTCAAGTATTTTCACATATATTCCATCCCAAAGAGACACATCCTTACCTTGCTGGTTGCCAGTAGAGTGGTCACTGGTAGGGAAGACAAACTCAGATGCCTTCACCCTCAAGAAGTCTAAGTCATCCAATCGTTGTCTTTGGCGAAGATTTATCCAGCCACAAGTATCATCCTCAAAGGTGCAGTCACCAGAAGTAGGGGGTGAAGCCTTCCGTGGGAGTGCTGGATAGTTGGAGGGGTTGGAAGGAAGCATCACTAAGGAATCTGTATCAATACTAACACAGCAGAATATTCAGATATATCTTTTCATATATGTTAACCATCTCATGACAAGGCAGTGCCAGGAATAGATGAAGAATGACCTCATTTGCTTGCATCCATTCTCTCGCTGTGAAGTGTAATGTGCCAAAACTTTATTCCTTCATCCACAACCAGGACCCATAGACCTTTCCATGGTTTTTTCCCACTTCTTCTTATGCCCTGTTTCAAACCACAGACAACACAATGTCCCCTGTATGCCACATCACTGCAATTCATTCTATCCCATGAATGTCTCACACCCCTCTGCATGTTCAGGCCCCAAACCCTGAAACCTCTCTCACTTCATCCATCCTTCTCCAATCAGGTCTCCCTACTCTCTTTGTCCTTCTGCTTCTGACACAAATGCCCTCTTTATCAACCTCTTCCTATGTTCAAATCATTGCAGTACACTGTCTTCAGCTCTCTCAACCATACTCTTCTTACTACCACATCTCTCTAACTCTATCACTTTTTAGTCGGTCAATCATCCTCACACTACTTATTGTCCTTTAGCATTTAATTTCCAATGCATTCACCCTCCTCTATACTTTGCTTTCTAAGGCTCCTGTGCTATATCTTGGGACCACCACACCATTGGGCATAACAATCTTTGCTCTCACAGTGACCATTCTTTCTCCACATTCCTCAATGTTCCAGGACCAACCCTATGGCTCATTTCAGCTCCCATGGTTCCATTTGCTGCCACATCCACTCTCAGATATTTAAAACATTTCTTTTTTTCTAAGTTCTCTCCATGCAAACTCACAGCCTAACTAAAAGATCTCTTTCCATGGCCAAACCTACTAAATTTACTTTTGTTCACATTTAACATTCTCTTTTCACACACTCTCCCAAACCCAGGAACCAACTTCATTAGTTTCTCCCTCGAATCTTTTGGCCCTACCCTTGACAGATTAAAGACCTACCTCTCTCTCCAAATTCCCAGCTTTTGTGTTTCTCACCAGCCATGGTGACATAACACAACCCTACCACAGACTCACATTGCCTGGAACCATTCCCCTTTCTCTCTTCCTACTTGCACACACACCTGATATATATGAGGCAGTAAGAGAAATGAAAGGAAAAACAAGGAGGAAGGGAGTTTAGCTCAAGTTGAATGGAATGGCTTGGTCAGTGGTGACAAGCTTCCAGCAGATGATCTGGAGTTGTTAGAAGAGCCAAAAGAAATACTAGAAAAGATGGTGGATGAGATTATAAGACGTATAAAAGAAAAAAGTTCAAGGCAAACAGATATAGCATTGAGGTGATGGTTTTTGAAAGAAAGTTCAAATGAAGTGGTAGACTGCAATATCATACAGAATAAATGGAAATAAAGAATTAATGTGCAGGCACAGGATACATGAAAACTGAAGTGCATGAGTGTAAAATGGAAAATGATTACATGATACGAAGAAAGGGCATTTTTTAAAGTACCAGTTGCTAAGACCAATGCAGCTATGCTGAATAGTAAGACTGGCGCCTTGTGGCCATGTGGGACTACAGCCTCAGAGTAATTGTACTTTCTAATTGTACAGTAATGTGTAAATAATAACAACTTTTTACTAGTTCACTGAATATAGTCCACAAAGTAATTCTCATAAACAATGTATATGACACTGCAATATTAATTTTGGGAACTTTATGTTATATTGATAATTCACATCTTAGGTAACTTCCACATACCTTTAAAATGAACAGGTCAGTTTTGCAAATATAAGAAATTGTGAAATTCTGCAAATTAGTAAGCAGCACAGTAATGTGTAGAAGTCTAAGTAACACAGGTAACACTTAAAAGCCTGTAAGATACAGTTAAATAAACATTCCAGTTATAGGCAAGCCAGTATCATATTAAAGTTCATCCTCAAATGTAACAACATAACTAACATATACAAGGCAAAATATTCTGATATAATGATTTCAAGCTCATAACATAAAAGCAATGCTTCAAGCCCTTATTACACTGGTAACTTTGAGAAGCTACATAATACACAATTAACTTACTAGCACAAGGACCGGAAATTATGGTAATATCATCAATAGCAATGTCACCCAAACGTGGCTTGCCGATGGTGGCCTCAAACACAACCTGATAAGAGATAAACAAGTCAGTTTCTAGTAATCAGACTTTGTAAGGCTGCATTTTAAGAAATTAACCTTAAACATCAACTTCAGATGAGTTAGCTTACAATATCTGATATTCACTTCCTGGCCTAGTTGCCTTTAATGAAGTTGGAATCTATTTTTAAATGAGCTGAATATGAAATCCAACCTGAAATGGAAAGAATATCAATGACTGTTTGAAGACAGAAGAAAAGGGAAATGGATGATGATGCAATTTTGTTTAAGCAGTCAGTGAATGCTGTGACTGGAAGCATGGATTACACCCTTAATGACTTCAGACAGATACACACCTTAAATGGAGTGTTGGAGGAGAGGGGTAGCTGTGCCATTACCCACTCTGAGCCCTGATTACCAGATAGAGCCCATGGAATTCGCTCTCCCCTAGACACAACATCCTGCAGGATCACACGTAAGGTTCCCACTCCACTACCAGACATGTAGGTGTAAAAACGCATGCATGGAGGGTTGTTGGGGTCTGTTGGGGAGATGAAATGATTTAGGTGATGCTCAATTACCCTCACTTGGAAAGAGAAAATAAAACTAGCATTTTTCATAGAAGAAAAAAAAGATGAATAAGCTATTCAAGCAATATCATTCCAATATATCCAATAAATTTCCCTTAGGACCCCCTAATCCACAAGCTTCATATCACAATGGAAATAATGAAGACAATCAGGATGGTACAAGAGACAACAAGCCCTCCATGGTGACCTACAAATTTTAGTTACTGAGGATATTGCCCTAAGGATTTAAACCACAGAGGATTTAAACAACTGCCCATTGAAATTGATTGGAAACACCAATCCAAAATTGATGATCCCAAAGATTATTCTCACTACATGACAATTTACCTTTTTCCTATCCATTTAAACATCCTCTGGCTTCTTCTACCATTAGAAGCCTTTCAAGATCCCTTTCATTACCAGGAAGATGTGGGATAAATTATGCTTTCCTCAATAACCTTGCAGCAACCACACTTCGTGCAGATAGTACAAACAAGGTGACCCTAATGAAACTTTAGATTGCCAAGTGATTCGATGCTCATCAATAAGAACAACCTTCATTATCCTGCCCATACATCCCAGCCACTCACTATCATTATTCATTTTCAGCAAGGTGAAATTTTTCTATATTGTTTATATTTATGTTATTCAGCAGCAGCAATGAGCCTGTGTATGAAATAAAGTTATACTATGAAACTAAGTTCAAAGAAAGAAAAGAAACTAACAAACTCTTCCTCTCTTCACTCTTGGAGGTGTTAGACATCATCCACACTTGTCTCTTGACTTTTACTTGGCAGTGGACCAGGCCAACACAAAGGTACTTTTCATAATGGAAAAAAGTTTCCTCCCCTAATGCACATATGAAGATAGACACTGAAAGCATAACCACCTAGTAAGGATAAATGAACAAATAATAAAACTGCAGGATTCAAAAGATCAAGTTTAAGATGTAGGTAGTAGTTGGTAGTCAGCCAACGACCAGGGATGTATAATACCAAAAATTTTGAAAGAGAACAGTATCGTTAAAATCAGCATAGAATCAAGAAAAACATTACAAAGGATACGAAATACTTCTTTAAACAAAAAAAAAAATACTAGATGAAAATGACAGCACAATCGTTATGGTCTAAAAATCTGCATAACTACAGATCGAGGATTTAACAGATAAGGTCTTACAAGAGGATTTTTTTGTATTCTATTTTACTCATATTATCTTGTTCCCCTTTGCTACCATATTAATCAATTTTCTTGAAAAAAATCATTTTACCAGGCACCATATCTGAGGTTAGAAATACGAAATCTACAAGGGTAAGAGTACTTACGTGCCATTTCCCATATCCTGCAATCTTGAGTAAAACACATATAGTGAGGGGCTTTGAAGATCATGCAAAATGTGGGATTGATTATAACGAATTAGCACAATCATGATGTTGAAACCAGTTTTGATCACCGTAGCCTAACCTAATTCGATCATGTACGGTTCGGACCAAATCGAATGAGTACTCTTTTACTTTAGTCAGCCTCCTTATGAACTGTGGACTCTAATAGATATATTTATGGAATGGTAAATTTTACAGTAAAACGTGATTAGGATTTTAGTTTTCGATTCCCCTGAAAAGTAAGTAGTGAGGAGACCAATGGAATGGACAGACACTGTGGAGTAACTTGAAAAAAGGTGAAACATTTGTATAAATGATTTAAGAAAACCGTAAAAAAATTACCGTAATATCCCAGAACGTAATTTATTTCCGACTGTATTCTAAAAAAAAATGTAGATTGTATGGTGCTGAAGCACAGGACCCAGTCCTGGAAGAGTTCTTTACTGTTCTGAGAGAATCAGTACAATGTTATTTGTGCGTAATTTTTCCACTTATAATGATACCCTTATCTCTCATGACTCCTGGTCATTCCTATAGCCAGGTGGTGTCAATGGCCCCCAACTTGAATCGCGCGGGCTCTGATGTCATCGTTATTCATTCCCCTGATTGGTCAAGGTCCTATTCCAGAGCAGTGATTGGGTACAGAGGGAAACATCGTACAGCCACCTTGGTGGGTAACTGGTTGGGCAATGAGAGGTTATTGGCCAACCAAGCCAAGGGATAAGGAGGCGTAGCACGTGGTTGTCAGAGGGTGAGCCCGCGAGTCTTTGGAAGGGTAAAGTGTTCCACCGAGAGTAAGCGTGCTTCAGAAATGCATTAGTGAATGAATATATGAATTTTGTTTTAAAAGCGAACGTTATATGAGTGAAGTATTAGTGAAATGACAAGTACAAAGAAAACGGTTAGTGTGTGGATTGTCAGGTATGAGAAATTGGAGCTCAACATGGATTCTTTGGACAGGTACGTGGCAGTATTTTCCGCACGTTTGATTGATAGTATGTCTGATTTTGCATTGGAGGGAATAGTATTGTAACTGCAAACTATTTGAAATACTGACCGAAATTATATCAGGTAATTTACTGAGACAAAGTCCCAAGCTAAAAGCTACATAATATGCATTTATCGTAGTTTCCCGCCGTCGAAAAAAATATATTAAATTGCTTATTAAAAACGTAGTAGACGGGATTCTAACGCCAATGTGCGGGAAGTTTAAGTAATGTCAGCATCTAAATTGTAGGGTAATCACGGCTTTTAAATTCGGCATGGTTGGTAAAGTTTCACTTTAAGGGCATCGCATGAATAACTTGCGGATTTTGAAAAATTAAACTTGGAAATTATTTAGACTAGGGAAGAAGGAGTGATTATGGCTATAGTGATGAAGGAAAATGTACGAGAAAAGTAACTTGGAAATGAACATACCTACTTAGAAAAACCTAGCCTAACTTCGCCAGAGGCCGAAAATTACGATATTGTTATAATTATAGTCAAAATATATCAACTTTGGCATTTTCCTTTCGCCATATTGGATGCATGCAGAGGAAGTGAACAGTGAAACAGAACAGTCAGCCAACATGCCAGCCTGCGAGTGAATGCAAATGAAACCGCACCATTCACTAAAATATAAATCGAAAATAAAATCAATTTAGGTTAGTAGTTTGGTCAGGGTTTTATAAGAACTTGATTTCTTGGTTGCTTCACTCTTACTCATTTTTCCTTGATCCTCATGGCCCTCCCTATCATATTTATTAACACAGGATAAGAAAATAATGCCCCAAATTATTTTCCAAGACTGACTCGTAATGAGTTCATCGATGAGAGTCATTTCTGTGGTGCCCTTAAAGTGAAAATCTATCTAGGCTTTCAGAAGTCCTTTTAATTTCTTTTGTTTCACCTTTCCACTGGCTTCATTTATTGGGTTGTTTGGTCTTCAGGCTATTACGGCCACAAGCGTCTAGCCTACATCTACCAACCTTAAGAATATGTAACACCTGAAGTCTTCAGGATAATTCTAAGACTACATAAACACTGTGCATGGCCTCCAATTACAATTTTATTCCTTGCTCTTTATAGCCCTCCCCAGGCTGACTTATTCTACATTGGAAAAAATATAATACTAATTACGTTTTCTCACTTCCTTCGGTATCCATAACAAATTTATTAATCCTCTCATTTCATATTTTTTTGAAATATTTATTTTGCCTTCAATACAATAATACATATTTACAAAAGTACATATGGCACATACATGTATAGAAGACACAAACCGGGCATCAGCCCGCCGGTGGGGAATCTCTCATTTCATAGTGGAAACATGTTCCTTATTTTGGCTCCCTGAGGATGCAAAAGCATGCAAGAATAGAGTCATTATGCAAAATAAAAAAAAAAAAGATGTTTAATGACTGACATTCGTACTAGATTTTAGTTTATATTCTCGAGAATTCATACTTTTCAAACGTGTAATAAAGGAGAAATCTCGATTTTGACGCGAAATAAATCACCGTCAGTGTCCCAGCCAGTTGGCCTCATGGTACATCAAGCGTATTTTCTCGACAGTTACGACTCAGGCGTGAGCGAGCCGTCGTAAGTGAAACATTACGTGTGTCAAGTAATCATAATTCTATTAAAGGCCTTATTTTACGTGTATGAGGCGTCAACAAGATATCAAAACCATAGCCGGAATGTATACATACATATATAACAAATCAATAATCATAACCTCTTACACGTAGAAATTCTTGACATTTATAAAGGATATTGCCCACAAATTCGTCCTTTTATATTGTAATTACAACAGCTTGTATACGAATAGTTTAATGTTAAGTTGGCGTAACAATTTACTGACAGTATAAAACAAAACTTCTTTTCAGTTTTCTAACACAAAAAAATCTACCAATCCAGTTTTTTGAACTCTGAGAATGCGATCTCTATATGAACATTTTTTTTTTAAACAAAAATCCTCACACACTGAAAGCGCTGATACGCTTTTCGTGTTCTCAAACAAGCCCATGCTACTTTTTTTAAGAAATTACATCCAGCGTCTAAAACAGCCTATCTCCCATAACCTTATGAAATGACAAATCCTCAATCCTTTCTTCTTAGATTCAAAAAATCCCGTCTGAAATCCTTCCCAACTCAGTTTTTTCCTCCCAACATCAAATCCTTCCTTACCTGTCTCCTGGAACTCGATGCTCTCCAGCCTAGCAATGTCGTCTGGCCTTCGGGGGAAGCCGGAGTCAATGTAGGCGTACGCGCCACCGAGGGAGTCTCCCCTGGAGCTGCTGTGGTCCCTGGGGGGGCCTGTGATGGGGTTCTGCGTGCCTCGCCCCTGGAAAGGGAAACGTCATTTTTCGAGTCACTACCAGGATGTTTTTTCTCATCAAGATTTGACAGTTTAAGCGTCTAAGGTCTTCTAGGCGTCATAATAACAATTTTATTTTATGAGTTAACATTCTACTGCTCTGGCAGGAGGATACATACCAAGTAGAATATAATTGAACATGAAAAAGAATCATTAATACTTTTTGTTTGTCTGTTTTACGTTGCCAGAAACATTGCGTCGTTCTAAGTCTCGGGGTCAACCGAAATAGATATTTGTCATTTGTTTCGTCTTAAATGTAAACGAGCCAACGAGCGGGTAAAGCAAGAAGGTAAGCAAGAAACAGGCTATATTGAGATGTGAAGAGAGACTTCTCTAGCAACAGAATGATGCGAGACTGGAACTAACTTCGTGAAGAGAGAGGGAATGCCTGCAAACTTGCATGATAGAAAAGTAAAGTTAGGAATGGTGGGCTTGGGGTAATGTGTGTCATACTCCCTCCATATTACTCAAATAAGTTATCTCATATATAGATAGTCACTTAAACAAGTTCAAAAAGAAGTTAATTCTCAGCTAGTCGTTTATACAATTCCAGAAAGTTAATTCTCATAATGCCAAAGTCTATTTTTAAAGTTGTTGTTTATAGTTTTATATATAACAGTTTGTTATGGAGGATGGAACTTGTTCAGCCTGTACCCTCCACATCCTTTGAACCCACTGTACATGAAATGGCTCGTCTGTAAGACCCGCATTACAGAAACTGAAACCTTCCTACTGACAAGGTGCCAATCAAAATCCTCGTCAACGGCGTTGATCCAATCGCACATTCCCCCCTCGAAGGAGCAGAGGCCAATGCACTCTTGACCCGGCCTGACTCCGAGGTCGTCCACGGCCACGTGACCCCGGAAGATGTGGAAGGGGTCGGTGCCTGACGCGGGAACCGCCTCCACCACCAGCTGCAGGATAAAGGGGCAAGATTAGGAAAGCCTGAAGACATCTGGGAGCATTAGGGCGATAATGTTATTTTGTCTATGAAGTCATAGGGCTAGGCTATTTTGTGATTGCTTTGTTATGTGTTACGGGGAGAGAGTTTTACACTCGTGTTACCACGTCTCTTAACCTTGTATGTATGTATGTGTACCTTGTATTTACTCCTATGTGTGTGTATACACATACATATATACCCTAACCTAAGCCAGGTACCTGTTTATCGACCAGCCTTCAGGGAATGATGAACACCTGCGTTGGATGAGGGCCAACTGCCGCTCCATGGATACGTACCTCCTGCAGGTCCTTATCAGTGAGGAACTTATTGCAGACATTTACATCAGTTTGGTGTATACACCAAAGATAAGGATGGAGTCATTCCCTCTCTAAGGGTTGAATTATGATTTATTTTCATCGCAAGTAAACACAGGTGTTTACCGTGGAAAATAGTATTTGTGGTTGTCAGTATTCACTGGTGTTTGCCACAGAAAACTGTATGTGGTTGCCATTAAACACAGGTGTCTGCCATAGAATATAGCACATGGTTGCCATTAAACCTACCGTATGGTCGCCATTAAACCTACCGTATGGTTGCCATTAAAGCTACCGTATGGTCGCCATTAAACCTACCGTATGGTTGCCATTAAAGCTACCGTATGGTCGCCATTGAACCTACCGTATTGGTCGCCATTAAACCTACTGTATGGTTGCCACTAAACCTACCGTGTGGTTGCCATTAAACCTACCGTGTGGTTGCCGGTGAAGGTGTAGAGGGCCTGGGCCTCCTTCCAGTCGCCCCTGGTCTGGTCTCGGGTCTCCCAGATGGTCGTCATCCTGTCGGAGCCAACGCCCCGGACACGGACCCTCAGCTGGTGGGCGCTCAGACCATCCACAGTGTACCAGAATTTGAGGCACTTGCCTGGGGGGAGAGGGGAGACGCGTCCAGGGGATATAAAGGAGGAGAGGACATAGTTGAGGCTGTGGGGAAAAACGCACGCACACACACACACACACACTCTCTCTCTCTCTCTCTCTCTCTCTCTCTCTCTCTCTCTCTCTGGACGTAAGGGATTTTAGGGATTTGGTAAGGCCTTAAGAAAAGAAGTTTTAAGGGAGTTTGTTGAAATTATGGATTGAAGGAACCGCTTAGGGTGCATAAGTGTGGCTAGAGAGACGTATTATGGTCAGAGGACATTGTGGTTGTTACTGTGGCATGGATGACATACTATATCTGCATTTCAACCAGTGAATAAATTTCTAGTGTTAGAATACTTGAATATGACGTGACTTGATTTTTCCTTACAAACATCGCATATGGCTTAGTCACAAGAGTCAAGTGTTTAGTATGCCTGTGATACGCTGCCACACTTCTGTGGTATGAACTTTTTGAGAGTGCTAAAGTCACCATCTCACGATGAAAAGGAAGGTGTCGAGTCTCTTCGTCTCCTCTTTGTATGGACGCGACGCCGCCACAAGGGCATTGGGTAGGCATAGACGCGTTTGGACATATAGGATCATAGCGGTAGTGAAGGAGGGGTTGGGAAGTACGTAAGAATGGACATGCTGAGGGTGGAATAGTATGTCATCAGGGCATGCTATACGGGCCAGGAAGTATGTTAGGTTTAAAGACATATAGAAAAAGGGCGTCTGCCCAAAACCCTTTCTGAACTCCTAAGGTCGGAATTATGACAGTAACGGCATACAACTATCTATCTATCTGTCTGTCTACCTATCTATATCTACAACGCCTGTTCCATTCTGGAACTCCCTCAAGGGGGTGGCCACGGTAATAGAGTTTCCATAACTAGTGAACTCCAGTGCCGCCTCCTTATCCTGTAGCGCCTCACCCTTAACGGGCCACTGGCAGAGGGCAAGTCTCGCGCAGTGTTTGGCAAAGGCTTCTGCATACGATGCTAATGGTATGTCTTGAGACGTAGGCGTGGAAGTGTTGGATGCACGTGTGCCCACCGTTACCACAGTGTGGATGGTCAGGGGTCAGGGCCGTACCTGCAGCTCCAGTGGGTCTTTGGATGTTGGATTCCATGACCGCCAACTTCGCGTCTCCTCCTGGAATGCTGGAAGTCTCGTGGAAGGCGTATCCTCCTGGGGAATGGCGAGAGAGAGAGTGTGTGAGAGAGAGGTAGATCCAGTAGTGAGAGGACTGGTCGGGAGTGGTGGGATGTTTGGGGGGTGAGAGTTTAAGAAAAAAAATAGATGAGATGTCCCGATGAAGATGAGGCGGCTGAGAGATGGTCATGCAAGAATGTTGAGGAAGGTGGAAAAAGAAAAGCTAATCCTGATTTCCAACAGGATTTTCTTAACGCCAAAATAACCTTTTGATTATATACAGTAAAGACCTCTTGGACCTTTGCTTTGTTTCCTTCGAGTATAACAAAGTCTCCTTAGTTGTATAAGTGATTATTGAGCTCCAACAAAGCCCTCTGGGTTGTATTCGTGACGACTAGGATACAACAAAGCCCTTTTGGTTGTATACAACAAAACCCCATCTGGGCTGCCTACATGAGATGAATTCCTACATGGAAGACAGCATCCGGGTGGCTTTTCCTTGTGAGCAACAGTGCTTCCCTTCGGTGCTTAAATGATACAGATCCAACAGATTTCCCTCCCGTTGTTTATTTGACTTCTTAGACATCCTGAAATCCCTATTAGTAGCAAACTTGATCTTCCTGGATGCGAGAGACCCCTTCAGTTGGATAAATGACTCCATGGATAACATCAGTACCCCTGATTCATACACAAGACCACACGATTGTATCCTTTCAGTTGCATATATCACTTTTAACATGCAATGGAGTCCCCCGTCAGTTGCGTAAATAACCCCTTGAATGCAGCAGTACCTCCCGGATACTACCCCCACCCCCCCTGAACTGCGTCCATCACTCTCTCGAGTTCAGAACAGCTGCTCCTCCAGATACAAACATGTCCTTTTCGATACAGGAAGGACCCTGATTTACATAAACAGACGTCTTGGACACAAATGAATTCCCTCAGATGTACAAATACCTCTCCAGGTACATGAGTAACCCCATCATTCCGTACGTAAACCTCTTGCATGAACTATGGCCTCCCCAGTTGAGCACAACAGCGACTGACGGCAAGACTGTGCCACGCCGGCCGCTCGTGCGCGTTGGGTCTCCGTCAGCGGGACCCGACCCACCTTGGGTGTTGCCTGTGGTGTCGTTGCGAGGGCCCCCGACCCAAAGGGCGTTAGTGCCTGTCGACAGCGTCCATGACGTCACAGAGTTGCGAGACCCAGCCCTGTGGAGACAATATTGTTATAATTATTTATTATTATTATTATTATTATTATTATTATTATTATTATTATTATTATTATTATTATTATTATTATAATTATTAT
>JAYMFT010000744.1:0-17411 GCA_038088735.1 Panulirus argus | reverse complement strand
AGATATATATATATATATATATATATATATATATATATATATATATATATATATATATTTGTAGTATTTGTTTTGAGAATTAGAATTACTTTAGATCTTATATTTGCGTGCTTAAGGGTATCATGTATAAATGTCAGCATGGTTTCTCTTTCAGTGAGCTACTAGACTTGCTACGTAATGTAGGGGCTGCTGTGAGAGCCAAAATGCCTTGGGAAACCACACCTTGCAATATGGTTCAGCGTGTCATCAAAGTAAGTGAAGAAATAATATTGTTTGGAATAGTTATGGTAGGCTATGGTATTTTCTGTGTACAGTATTCTCATGGTGCCTGATAGCATGGGCATAAATATCAAGTATCTATTGATCCATTTGTTCCTGGATATCCATGTACTTGTGATAATGTTTACAGTAATGAGTAATGTTATATATGATGGAGAATTTGACTGGTAAGAGAATATATATACATATATTTATTCATCATTAGATATTTATTGGTTTGCTAAACATGTTCCATCCCATAGATAGTGATCGATGAATACAATACTTGTCAAGGGGCTAGTGATGGAGGAAGTTACCAGAGCAATTCACAGATGATGTTTGTTGATCCAGCCAGTGGAGACCTTCCCGAGTGCAAAGATGTTATCCCAGAGCTCAGAGACAGAATACTTGAGGCCATTTCTGAGCACAAAGCTGAGGTAGAACAAAGGTACAGTATGATAAATCTTAAATTAATAGATATTAATATGTTTCCTGGTTATTTCTCTGTATGTTTAAACTTTCATTTCCGGAAGGGTAGCCCATAGAAAACCTTAATAGTCCTACCAGTTTTGTAAGGATAGGAGTTTTGGGCCCTGAATGCTAAAGAAAGGAAGAAGGTAAATGAGCATGGGGTCACTTGAATGGAATAAGGCAGCCTGATTGTGTAAGAAATGATCTGAGTAAAGAGAATCATAGTATTAAGCATAGTTTCATTGAGGGGGCTGATCAGGATGTGCTGAATTGGTTAAGGCATGTAGAGGATCATTGGAGAAAGACTGACAAAAGGGATGTATGAGTCAGGAGCATAGGGAGCAAGAGGAAGTTCCTAGCTTCTTACAAGTTCCTACGACAGTATTTTGCCATTAGGTAGGGCTAGTGCTGTCTTTCTTAATCAGCAATAATGTTTTGCTCTGCTGCCTTGGACATTGCATGATTATTGCTCAAATCAGATTGTTAAGATAATCTTATTTTTTTGTAATATTTATTTATAATGGCCTCTTTCATGTGAAGAGTTTGCTTTATGTTAATTTATTGATAAACTATTTACTTTTCACCAACAAAAGTTCAGTGTGTAATAGATGGGTTTGCACTTGAATGGTTAAGCACGAATTTATGTACACCACACATTTCATATTTTGGTGATTTCATTGAATCCTAAAGAAGCAAAACTTGAAGATATACAGAAGTCCTCCCGACCTTTAAACTTCACTCCAACGTTGTATCCATATCAGTTTCTTCTTGGATTAACAGGTAAATGAGCACAAGGTAATGAGCTAGTTTCTTTATTGTCAGCTGGTGCTGCACAAGGGTAATTTCTTTGGACTGCAGGGTTGCTTTGAAAAGGTAGTGTTGGGCTGCATAAACATAATACAAACATGAGGTTGCAGATTATCTATGTTGATATGCCTGTTATCCTGGCAGATTATGAGGATGGATTACCTCAGAAAGTTAGTGTAGCTTTGTAAGGTATTCTGTTAAACCATTTTTGTTCAAAATTCATACATGATAAGATGAAAGTTACACTTAGTTTTCACTTTCAGTCAAGAGCTGATAGCACTGCAAGGTGAGAGTAAGATCCACAGTGATGAAGTGATTATGACATGTGGAATGTGTCCAATGGTTCTGGCCTTCCTTACAAAAGCTGCAAGACGGAGAAAGTTTCATGTTATAGTTGCAGAGTGTGCTCCAAAATATGATGTAAGTTTGTGTAAACTTACTGTTGAGGTTATTTGATGTGCAAAAATACCAAATATGAAGAGATAATATAATTTCTTATCCCCAGACTAAACCCAATTGGTATGAGTGAGAACACTTGCTCACAGAAGGGTCAGATTGTCATTTTCCCATATAAACAGGGTTTCTCACCAGTTTTATACTGTTTTTGGCCATGGTGATATCAAAGTTGGTTAGTGCTTGTTTATAGAGATCAAATACCATAGAGTAACCCTTGCAGACCTGTATTGTCATTTACATGAAGGTGCAGATATATTCAAGAAAACGATAGTAAGTATAGGTGAATGATGTTTGTAAGTAAAGAATATTAAGTGTAGCCTAGGGTTATATGTTAACAAAACAAAAAGTAAAACCATCAGTCCAGACATGGAGTGTAGAGGATGGTTCTGGTTGCTCTTCAGTGCCCCAGAGTCAAGATTGTAGCACAAATGAGTTATAGCTAGACTGAGGGCAGAACTTGTCAACAGTTGCATGATTCATTTCTAGTAGGTTTTCATAACTTGAGTGTGTGGAAGTGATCACTAAGGGGAAATTTATGGGCAAGATTTATTATGTATCTAAATCAGCAAATATGGATAAATTTTCACCTTCTGTCTTATGTCATATAAAAGAATCTGTCAGTAGTGTAATTCCCATGCATAAAATTGTACTTACATTAAATTTCTACTTCAGTATCCTTTCACTGGCTTTCATTTTGCCATCTATAAGAATATTCACCTGTTTCATCTTTTATCATATTATGGTTGACTTCTCAGTTGAACCCTGTTCAGTTGTTCTCAAACCACACTTAAATGGTTATTTCAGTTTGCAGCATTCCTTACATTCCAAAGTCTTTTCCTCAATTCATTTGGAATAATTTTTCAGGGTCATGCAATGGCAAAGTGCCTATGTTCTGCTGGTATTCAGACAACACTTATACAGGACTGTGCCATATTTCCCATGATGTCACGTGTTAACAAGGTCATCATTGGCACTCAAACAGTCCTAAGCAATGGAGGCATTAAAACCTTTGTGGGTGCAGCTCCTCTGGCCTCAGCAGCAAAGTTTTATTCAGTTCCAGTAAGTAATAATTTTTTTCCTTATGCTAGTATGATATAGATTTTTACCTTAGTCTTGACAGACCATCATCAAGAAATGGCCTAGCAGTGGGAACAAAGACTACTCCAGGGTATGTGCTCAACACTACTTATTCATACAGTGCCATATCCAGTCCCAGTATCTAAAATACTTCCCTTCCTCCAAATTTCCTCCATTCAAACTCACACTCCAAATAATAAGGCTCATTTTACTGCTAAACCAAATAATGTTGCTTTTATTCACATTTACTCTGAACTTTCACCATTCACATACTCCCAAACTTAGATGCCAGTTTCTAATTCAAATCTGCCACCAGCATAGTGCCATAAGTAAATAACAACTGATTCATCTCCCAGGCCCTCATCACCCCCAGCATTCTGCATTCCTGCTCCTCTGTCCAAGACTTTCATTACCTCCATTACCACTCAATCCATAAATTAATTAAACGGTCATGGTGACATCAGACACCCTTGTCACATATTCACCTTTACCTGTAACCACTCAACCCACTCTTTTTCAACTTGCACACTTGCCATACCCTTCTGATTAAAACTTTTCACAGCTTCTAGCAACTTTCTTCTTAAGAGAGAGTGAACTCCGTCTTAGACAAGAGAAAGTTGGGTAGATTATTTTTATCTCAACTGCTGGAAAGTATTTAACACAGTATCTCATCAGAGGCTGATTAAGAAGCTGGAAAACCATGCAGGAATAAGGGGGAGACTCCTCCAGTGGATGGGGTATCTTAGTGTAAGGGAATTTTTCTCCAGATGTGTGGAGGTCACTAGTGGAGTGCCCCAGGGATCTGTTTTATGACCATAACTCTTCTTGATATATGTGAATAACTTTCCTGAATGTATGGGCTTCTCCTTGACTGTGGTTGTAGATGATGCACAAGTCATGAGGGGAGTGAAAAGTGAGGAAGATTGCATCATATAACAAGGAGACATAAAGACTGAAGTTGGCCTTATCCATGGTTGATAAAATTCAACCAAAGTATATGTAAAGAAATGAGGATATGACATTGGGGCCTGGATGTGGATTGGGAACTGTGGTTGCGGTGCATTACACAGGACCGCTAAAGAATGGATATGAGTGGATGTAGCCTTTCTTCTTCTGTTCCTGGTGCTACCTTGCTAATGCAAGAAATGATTAAGTATGAAAGAAAAAAAATATTATACCTAATTGCATCTTGCACCTTTGTGTTGTAGTTTCATGAACAGATGAACTGTGTCATATACACGGATCCAGTCTCTAGCTGTCATATATAATGTAACAAAACCAAAGATGCTATGAGAGTAGTATCCATTCTTAATTTTGGTAACAGTAATGTTTCTGTATGGTGTTACCAGACTCTGCCTGCAAGTGGTTACACCACAAGTAAGAAGTCACCTTTGGCAGGATTGTATCATTGTCAGTGGATGTAAGGAGTAGTCTTACTGTGGACCTTCTCACTCCAAGGGATTCCATCATTTCCCTGTGTCTACAGTTTATTCTTGAAGCTGCAGGAGCACCCATAAAAGTCTTAGGGCTATATGATAGTAGTAATAATGTTCAGTAGATTTACTGATGCACAGTAAATTAATTTTACTCATATTCTTAATGTTATAATATATTAGTCATATCTCACACAATTGGTAGGGGAGGAAGACCACCAAAGAAATGAGGAAATAGAGTGGAAGAGTTCTGGAGGGAGAGAAATTGTGGGAGATTGCAAGGAATGGTGTATGCAAGGGAGGCATATAAGGACAAGGATAAGTGAAGACACTTTTCATGTGGCAACTCCCTTGATGGGAGTTCCCAAAGGAAGTGGGCATCAGATATATAGATAGATACTCTAATCAAATATGATTTAGAAAAAATTCTCAATTATTTCTTTATTTTGTTCATTGAAGTGCATGTTTTTTTGATTGCAAAGTGCTTTCTCATTAGTGATTCTTGAGTGTAACAGTTTGTTTTTTCTTTTCATGTTAGTTTTACGTCTGCTCTCCTACATATAAATTCAGTCTGGTGGGCTGTGAGGAAGTGAATCACTATAACAGTGGGAATGTAATTGTTCCCCCAGACTCAAACTTACCATCCTCCATCAATGTTGTGGTTGCAAAATTCGACTATGTTCCTCCAGAAAATGTCACCAGCTTCATTACAAACAAGTAAGTATTGATTAAATAGGTTATGTAACAATAGATGTAATCTAGATCATTTCATTAATTATTCCTGTGTGTAAGTGTTGCTGGGCTTCTCCTGCAAGAGGTTACATTGTGAGTGAAAGACATCTTTGGTGAGGCTAATTCATTTGTAGTGTAGTCTCATCAAAGACCTAATTCCAAAGGAGTCTGTATTACCCTTCTGCTGAAAGTAGTGCAGCTTTGGGCTGCAGGAGCCTTTAGAAAGAAGTCTTCGATAACATCAGGACTGTTTCCTAATAATTGGTCCCGGGGTAAATATAAATAAGGAAAATGCTTTTTTTATATCCCATTTGCTTATATCTGTTAGACAGTTGGAGGGCATGGGTAAGATTTCATCCAAATGCCAAAAAATTTTCTTTTGAGATATGCCTATTCCTTGCCACTGACATCTATTCCCATTTTGTTTTTTTAATTGTAGCTAACATGGCATGGACAAAAACATGCTATCTTGGATAAAAAGTGAATAACATTAGCAAAAGAATGATTTTTCATGCTTGCTTACCATTTGTCTCACATGAGAGGTAGTGCAAGGAACAGATAAAGAACATACTCATATCCAATTTCCTCCAGCTGTCATGTATATAATGCACTAAAGCCAGAGGCCCCATCCACAATCAAGTTTCACATACTATTCTGTGCTTTCCCCTGATCAATTCATATGCCCTAGTTTAGCCCATTGACAGCATGTCACCTCCTGTATACCACATCACTCCTATATACTCTGTCCCAGGCATGTTTCATGAATATTTAGACCCTGGTAATTCATGGTCTTTTCCACTTCATCCTTTCATCTTCTTTATTTGCTCCTCCCCCATGTTCCCTCTACTTCTGTCTGATGTGTGCTCTATTAGTCTCACTTCGCTCATCTTGTTCATGTGTCCACTTCATTTTAGCACACCCTAATCAGCTCTTTCAATAATACCCCACTTACTAGGACACATATTTTTTTACAGTAATTGCTTACACAATCAGACTAGCTCACAGTAAGTCCTGTCCTCAAGCATTTCACTTCCAGTATGTCCACTTTCTGTTCTTTTGCATTCAGGCCCAAGCCCCTCACCTATACAACACTATCAAGACTACTTTTTCCACATACTCTTTACAGCACCCGAGATCTTTGTCTCCTCTCACATCCTATGAATCCATTCAGCTCTTATAATTCTATTTATTACCATGTCCACTCCATTGTATCAAAAGCCTTCTTCCTTCAGATTTCCTACGGTCAAAGTCATGCTTGAACCAGCGTGTCTTTCTCCCCTGCTAAACCTCATTATGGTACCTTTAATCACATTTAACTCAACTTCCTCCTTTCATACACTTTCCTAAATTTGGACTCTAGCTTCAGCAGTTTCTGTCTGGAATCTGCCACCAAGGCCTTGTCATCTGCAAACAGTAACTGACCCCCTCCCCTCCTCATATAAACCTGCCATATTCTCCCACCATATAAACATGCCATATTCTCCCACACCCTCGCATTTGCCTTCATCATGACCTTATTCATAAGCTGAGTAAACAGCGATGATGTTTCATCTGCAGACCCATCTTCACTTGGAACCACTTACCCTTTATCCTTCCTACTCACACAACTTGCTTTTGTGATAAAAACTCATTGCATTTTGTAGCTTTCTTCCTACATGGCACATTCACACCACCTTCCACATGGCCTCACTATTAACCCTGTCATATGCTTTCTCCTGGTCCATAAATGTCACTTGCAGTTCCCTCTCTTTGACCAAGTATTTCTTATATCAGATTATCTATGTAAACCTAAGGTCCATGCATCCTCAAAAACACCACAGTCTGATACTATGTTCATCCCACCACTGTCTCAGTCACCACTCTGTATGATTTTATATAGATAGTTTTAAAAGTTATTAGCTATTTTTTAAAAGAAACCAAAATATATAATTTCATGTAAATAGCTTAATCTTTTAGATTAAAAGTTCTGAAGTTTTTAGAAATCTTTATTATGCTAAAAAGTGCAGAAAACCATTAGGTTCTATAAGCTAATCAAACCAACCATGGGATTTCAGAAAAACTTGCACAACTGTGGCAGTGGAGCATGTGAACTATTATGAATGGTTAAAAGAAATTGAAATATAGAGTCTACATAGATATGAAAGATATATGGTAATTCCAGCATGGTAATAAATTGAAGGAATTAAATACTTTTTGCCTTTACACTTTCTGTAGACCATTTCTCCTTTTATATAGCCTGGCTTGATTAGGGCTTCTGTTACTGAACTCTTTTGAAAAGGAAAATGGGAATTTCATGAAAAATCTGAAATAATTTTGAGTTAATGCTTTTCCTTGTATGATACATGAATATAGTCAGTGCTGTACTTATCTGCATTTTATTTTCAGCCGTGGTATTGCACCATCGTATGTATATCGACAGCTGAGTGCACTCTACCATCCAACATCTTATGATATTTAAGGAAACTGTTGAGAGTTAGATTAGTCATTATTTTGTTGCTGAATATTAGGGTTTTTCTAAGTAGAAGTAAAGATTGAAGTAGAATTGGTGATCTTTCTCATTATTTGCACCTTAGTAATACAATATAAAAATTTGGTCACGGGTTGCCAGACTAGGGTGAGAGTGTACAATTGCAGTCTCATTTAGTAGGGTCCTAGAAGAGGAGATGGTAGACATGGATATTTTCTGCACAAATTAACTCACTGGGATTTACTGTCTTATTCATGCATTAACCTTGCATAAACTTTCCTTTTGGTAATAAATTGAGCCAGTGTTAATCTTGAAAGCAGTCTGAAATTAATCATGTTCTATTTTTTGCACCAGTTTGTTGAAGTATATTATTCAAAAGTTATCCATGGAAATGCCCACTAAATCAAGTCTTTTTGTCTGCTATGTTGTGACTGCAATTCATGTCGCTGTTTTTGTAGCATTTTATGTTTTTGTATTCTTAAAAGACAAATAAATTTTACTGATACAGTCTTTGTTTTACGGTTCTAGGTCAAAGACTTCAGTAGGTTCCATTTACTTACTTTAGATAGCTGATTAATTAGGCTGAATCTTTCATGTAATCCCTATGGTTAGTACTACAGCAGAGGTCCTCATTGTTCTGTTTATTTTTTATTTTCCAAGCTCAGCCTCTGGGTCAATGTCATTTTTCTTAGTCCAGTCGGACTGGATTAAATGATGAACCCGTTGGTAAATCTTAACACCAGAACTGAATACACCCACCCCACCAGTATACAGGAATGCACTATATGGAAATATGCTTTAACATATAATTCAGGGAAGCCATGAGGTATATGGAAAGTAAAAGTTAATGTTCATTGAGTTTTGAATTTAATTAAAAAATTCTATAGCCAAAATCATATGTGTGGCGGTCCATTGTGTGCAGTTTGTCGCTTGTCCTTCAGTGCATTTCCTACCAGTAATTTTTGTTTTGGTCCAATATCCATCAGTTCAGTTTGTTTCAGTACTTTATTCCTTGATAGCGGGATCGGGATCCTAGTGGTTTTCTTGCAAATACCTACATGTTGTGTAGATCTCGCTTGTGGCTCTATTGTGTCATTTTTCAACATTATTACTACAGTCACAGGGCATCAGGATAACTGGATAAAGGGAAGCAAGTCCTTAGAGGTGAATGAAAGAGATAAGTCAAAATGACAGATAAGTCTTATCTTTGACAATGGCCATTCCTTAGGGTGGCAAGTCCTAGAGTCATTAGAAGTGCAAAAAAAGACAAGTTGCCAAGCCACTTTGTCATTTTGACTGACAATAGTCTTATCTTTGACAGCACCTACACCTTTGCTAATGTTTATTGCCATAAGTACAGGAGGGTGGTTGTGGTCCGTTGAATGGATCAAGAAAGTGTTGTGTGAAGCTTGCGAGTACTCGCATGAGGTTGTGGAGTGATTGGGTCTGAAGTTGTGCTGTATAAGTGAGAGGCATGTTATTGTTGGCCTGTTATGGCAGAAGGAAGAGGAGTGGGAGGATTTCACAATGGGCTGATTAATAAATTTTATGGAATTTGTGGAGCACTAGAACCTAATGGTTTTACCATGCTTGTTTGTCATTTCTAGTGTTACAAAAGTAGCACCATGAACAGACAAAGAAACAGCATTAATTTGTTTCAATTTCATATCTTTAATAATAAAAAGTTAAGGCCCAGATATGATTGCATTATTATTTTTCATACATTTGCCATTTTCCATGTCAGTGTGGTAGTGCCAGGAACTGACAAAGAAATGCTTTTATTTGCTAACATTCACTCTCTCTAGTTGTCATGTATAATGCACACAAAAACCAGAACCCCCTATCCATTATCATTTCCCACAAACCTTTCTTTGCTTCCGCTTGACCATCATGTTATCCCCTTTAAACCACATAGCTCCAATTTAATCTGTCCTTTGTGCCTCTCGCACTCTCCCG
Source organism: Panulirus argus (assembly GCA_038088735.1). Classification (NCBI taxonomy): domain Eukaryota; kingdom Metazoa; phylum Arthropoda; class Malacostraca; order Decapoda; family Palinuridae; genus Panulirus; species Panulirus argus. The sequence continues at coordinate 7,754 of JAYMFT010000744.1, read as the reverse complement.
CATGTACAGGCCTTTAGAGTATCTTTCAGTCTACCCTTCCATCTCCTACTCCTTGGTGCCTGAGGGATGGCAGAATGCCAGTATAATGCCACTGTAAAGGCAAGGGTTATAAAAGTGAATTTTCATATTACAGAGGTTTAAGTTTGTTAAATGTTACTGGTAAGTTGTATGGGAGAGTGGTGATTGAGAGGATGGTGGCATGCACAAAGCATTTAATTAGGGAGGAACTAAGGGCTTCAGGAGTGGTAGAGGAAGGGTAGATCAGGTGTAGTGTAGTTTCTTGCTCAGTTTCATATTATGTCCTCTGGCTGCTCTATCCCTACATCTCTCAAAGAACTGTCCACTTCGTTGATCTCTTTTAAAAACTTAAAGGTATCCGCTTATTAAAGCAAAATTATAGTAGTGCAGTTGAAAAAATATGAAAATCATCTCTACATGATTTATTCCATTAGAATAGTATAGAAAGAACTTACACACTTCAATTGAACCATGTAAAGAACTTATACTGTTCAGTTATACGATACAAAGGAACTGAAAAATTACAGGATTGCAAAATGCCACGTTTATCAAAGATGCATTATATGCAAACATCTAACAGTGTCTTAATACATCAATAATTCATGATATGCTCGATATCTAGTATATATTTATAATGCACAAGCAACAACTAAGCCAATCATGGCACACAAGTTGTTAGGTACATCATACTCAAACACCTTTTCACAAAATAAAAGATACTTTTGCTATATAATCGTACAATTGATGATCCTATTGTGGGATATACATCACCGTATTACCTTAACTGGAACAGATAGCTTCGATTCAAGTGGAACATGGCAAATATTTGCATGTAAATGCATTGTTCATGTGAAATCACCTTCTGACCACAGTATGACTATGTACACCTATTTGTTAAGACATTACTGTTAACGTATGAAATACATTTATAAAATTCTGTGAGAATATGGCCAATGTTTGAGTATCAAGGTACAATGTATCTTGGGATGCTTATTTAAGTTAGTAGTGTTGGATCATAAGTACATCTAAGGAGTACTAACATTATGTCAAGCAAGATGGTGGAAGAAATACTGGATTGGGTAAACATCAGGTACCACTGCATATCTTCATGTTTAAAAAATTACCAAAAAATTACCAAAGCAATATTTTTTTACTTGGTAGAGAAATAATAATTTATCATTCACAACCCAAATTTAATGGATTTTATCAAATAAAAACTTATTCTTTAAGATAAATTTAGATACCTTTCTCAGAAGACAGTAAGTTGATATAATACAACCTAAACACTTGATATTACACACAAGACTATGTTCATACAAAATGCTGAATTCATCACCTAAGTGTTCCTGCAGTCTATAACACCTAAATTACAATTTCAGCATATCAGGGATATTTAAAAACAATATTACTCTTATAAGCACAACAGCACCATATTCAATATCAAGTTATTTGGTTTGCTGAAACTAAAGGTTGTACGTATTGTGATTAGAGAACCAAGAGAAACTTATTAATGAACTGCTCCACTTACACAATCACCAACTGAAAGACATTATACTCTAATACTTTCTACAGGACAACAACATAATCTCATGCCAGAAACTACAAACAGTGAAAAACAGAAGTAAACAGCATACTGTATTATGCATTAACCACTTTCCTTTTTATTATTAAAAAATCATACACGAAGTATGCGTTAATACTTTTAACAATGGGACTAATCTAATGTATCAACAGCCTCCAATATGGATTCCATTATTAATTATCACCTTCTACCAAATCAGTGATGTAGATGTATTTGTAACTGTTACTGAGCAGCTTCTTAATGAACTGAGTTTGGCCCAAATCATTTCATCACTCTGTAAAGATGATGTGTGGTCCATAAATTATTTTCATCACTATCTCCGTCAGTCATAATGTAACCCTGAATACAAGATTATCCACATAACCTGAAACAAAAAGAAATGCAATTATTAAGACTTCAACAAACAACTAATTATGCCTTTGCTAAGTTTAAACATCATATGACGTTGGCCACTGTCTCATAAGAATACATTTGATGGGTGCCATTCCGTACGAGAACATCATTTGATGGTGACTGCTATTTAAGGGTTAGTCAATCAAAACTTGGCACAGCCCAGACTGTCCACCAAGCTCTGTATCAAAAATCTTTATGAAAAGATATTAGCATTCTGCAGTCTAAAAAACTGAAATAAAGTTGCACAAATACCTGTGTTGGCCTGGCCTACAGTAAGAGGCATAGAGGGGTGTGAATGTCCCCTCAAGAGCTCCCAGTGAAACAGCTTTCACATTATACTAATATTTCATCCACAGGCACAGCGTTGTTAGTGAATAACATTAATGTATTGGGAAATAGTATGTTTGTCATACTAAAAATGAATATGAAGAAAGAGTGGCTGGTATGTGTAGTTAGAATACTGAAAGTTCCCTTTCTCTCTTCACCTTGACCACAGTTCACTTTATTCTTGTTCCCTCCACCTCTGACACATATATCATCTTTGTCAACCTTTCCTCACTCATTTCAATACACCCTCTTATGCTCTCAACCACACTTTTTATTAACACACATATCTCTCATCTTTTTTTATGTCCTACTTTCTGAAATCAAGGATTTTGAGTTTATTATTTGTAAATCGTGTTTCACATTAATTCTAATGAATTATTCAAAGTGAAATATGATCGATTATTCCTGTCATAAGAAATTCATAATGATAATTAATGAGAAAATACATCTTACCAAAAACCCTGCAAAAGATGTCACGAAACCTTCTTTAGTTAACTCCCACATTCCACCAAACTCTTCTTCATCAATGCCTTGAAAACTTGATGCATAGAAGTATATCAGGGCAGCATTAATCACACAAAATCTGTAAATAATTCAATAATGGAATTCCTGTTATGGCAGCAACTGAATTCAGTGAAACAACAATACAAATCAGATTATCAAATGAAAGCACAGTGCAACATTTAACAGTATAATCTTATGGAAATACACCAAGTATTTAAAAAACATCGAAATTTCATTTACTAATGTAAAGTGTACTTGTAAATTAAATACAAAAAATGAGAAAAGCCTCCATTGCTAACTTACAGGAAGAGACCAATGAAGCCCCTAAGGGGGATGAAGCCCCACACAAGCCCCAGCACAATGCCCAGGACTTGTCGACCCCAGTATATTACATCCAAGAACTCATCCTGTGGAAAAATTATTAGACAGTCTTTTTAATTATTCTGACTGTGGCATAACAGAGATAAATATTTGACTGAGAAAAAGCATAAAGCTCATAAAACCAGTAATATCTTGTAAAATTGTATTACAAGAATACAGCCATTATATACTAAAGTATGTGCATAAAAAATAAATAAATAATGGTTTACTGTATTAAAACAGCCATTTGGCTGAAAATACACAGATCAGTTATTACTGATATTACAAAACTGGGAGGTTAAAACAGTCATTAGTTAACCAATCATCAAAGAGCTTAAAAGATCAAGGTGGGCTGAATATTTCCTTGCTTTGTATAAGTACATGAGCAAGGTACATCTGCAGATGTAAATCAGGGTGGCAGATATACTGAAATGTTTACAGAGTAAATACAGGTGCACACAGTGAGAGTTTTTGTGAAAGCAAAAGAGAGAGAGAGAAACATAGTAATGTACTTACCTATGAGTACTTACACTGGGATTTTGCCAAAAGTGCAGGGCTAGCATGCAACATTCTCTGTATATCTAACTCAATTAATAACCCTGCTTCTTTCCACCATCATGCATATGACAAAACTGTCAAAGCTTGGTTCACCTGGAACTGATCTCAAATATGTATCAAGTTTTCATTTTAATGTTTCTGCATTGGTTCTGTAAACACTTCATATTTATCTGGCATTGTTGTAAATAATTTTTCCAACATTTCTTTTGGACTCTCAAATACAGTATGCCCCTGTATTTTTATTTGATATCTTTTTGGTATAATCCCAGGTATTACTGCAGACTTATAGCTTTACATCATTATTGAGATGCTTTCAGAAACATTATGTTATTCTTGAAGCCCTCCATTTGTTGCCACACAAAAATTCTTATGTATTTTTCCCTTCTTTCTAAGCTGTAAAGTTTGAGTTCTTTCTATCCTTTCATTATAGTTCAAATTTTCCAAATTCTCAATCTTGCTTCAGAAGTATCTCTGAATTCTGATCTTTTTATTTCCATTTATCAATTTTGCTTCATATTTGTACATAAAACATTTTTATCATTAACTTTGTCTTTCATATTTCTATCATCCTTGTTGAGATGCTTTCACATCCAGTACTTTATTCTCTATGCCCTTAATTTGTTGCAATGCAAAAATTATCCTTATTTTTCCATTTTTTTTAAGTTGTAAATTTTGAGTTCTTTTAACCTATAACAGTTCAAATACTCTCGATCCATATTCTTTGTTTAACTGGTGCCATACAATGCAGCACTAACTATTCAATATTGCTTCTTATGGATACATTGAACATTTCATCATTAACTTGGTTCTTGTTATGCAAGCTTTCATTATCATACCACTCATTTGGCTTGATAGTATTATCTTATCAATGTACTCCTTGGATTCAAGTTTCTCATTTATGATAACTCCTAGATCAAAAGTTTTCTTCACCATGTTTTTCCCTAAGTTTCATATATATATGTGGCAAGAATGCAAGATGGGAAGTTTACAAAGATGATAATAACATTAAAGGGGCTAGTGTGGGAGGAAGACCACCTGTGCCATGGGGAAAGAGAGTGGAAGAGTAATGGAGAGAGAAAAATGGGAGAAGAATGCATGGAATGGTGTATGTGTGGGAGGCGTGTAAGAACAGGGGTAAGTGGAGACTTTTGCTGTGGTCATTCTCTTGATGGGAGCTCCTGGAGGGAATGGGCATTAGAGATATGGATAGATAGATAAACATTACTTTTCTCCAACAATTTTGTAATACTGTAATCTTGCTTCGTTCCACATTACTCTTGGCTTTGGATATTGAGTGACTGTGTTCGCTGCAACAACAACTGCAGTGCATGACATGAAGTTTTACACCTTTTTGAACATCACCAAACAAGGCAATAGTAATGAGGGTTATATGCTGTATATTATGGAAAATGTGGAGTTGATAAATGTAAAATTAGGTATTACACTTGTAAAATATCATACATGTAGGGAATTTCCTGCATTAGGCTAAGGTGTGTATATGTGTGTGCATGTGTAAGGAGTAAAGAAAGTACATGTACAAGGTTTAAGACAAGAGGCAACACTTTCTCCCTGTAACACAAAAATAGTAAATAGTAATCACACCAAATAAAAATTTTTCTGCTGCTCTGGATCAGCCGTTCAATATGTCGAGATCCAGTGCCATTTATATGGCGCTTAATGATCAGTGTCACTGGTATATTTTGACTACAATGTTATACATTCAGGTAAATCTTGGCTCCTACAAAGGTTTGGTAAAGTTTTCAACATTATGCTGCACTTTTACATGTGTACTGCCTATCAATACTTTAAATAACCCTATTGTGACTCTGATAAGTTATTATCACCCTGTTTAATATCCTTCAATAAAATAATCGCGATCAAAATCATACTTTGCACCTGTTACTGTATTCGCAAACACTACACGTTCAGTGCTAAACAAAATCAACAATATCCAAAGCTAATAATGGCACAGATTTGAACTACATTTTCAACATTAACCCCACATTTTCCTTGATGTTCAAGACCCTTAACACTATCACTTAATTAAATATAGCATAATAAAACAGATTTTCCCAATCCACATTCTTCTACCATCGATAATCAATAATATTCCACATCCAAAGCTAGTTTGGATACATGGATAAGATGACAAATTATCCTGCACACAGGTAACTACAAGTTAACTATCAGGTCAATATCTGATAAAACCCACATAACCGACATTACATTGTTACCTTAAATCAAGCTTAGTATTGTTAATATATCCCAAACTTTCATGAGAGTTGGTGGTATTTGGCTCCTCCGTTATAATGCCAAATTCACTACTCCATGCTTTCAACCTCGACGAAAAGAAAGTTAAAATGACGAGTCTAATAACCATCTTTGAGACATCTTGCATCACATGTAATTGGTACCGCAACTCCACCAGATAATGCTAGAAAAGGACCCACATCAACTTTTGACTCATCTATGGCAAATTAAGAAATATTCTAATTAACCAATGACTGACAGATATGCCCTCTCACCTTGTCAGGCCACTGGGAGTTGCTGGTAAGGGCTCTACTTAACACTGAGGCGAGACACTGGCTTTTCCCTACACCATTTTTCTCATGGGCTGCCTTTGTTTTAGTTGTCATAATTAATAAATTATAGAGAAAGTAGCCGGGTTACGTTCTCCTCGGGGAAACCATCGAATGAAAGCTGCTGCAGCTCTTGAGGGAAAGGCTTCTGTCTAAGTGTCGAACACATGTGACGTAACCTCAAGCGCCGACTATCCTGCCAGCGAACGATGTGGCCAGCGTCCAGCCCATGGCCACTGGTACTGTAATGTCAGGAAATATGTTTGAGAGAGAGAGATAAAACACTGTAGACAATGTCTTCCACATGAAATTGGACGTACCTAACCCCCATATTTCATTATATGTGTTTTCCACATTATGAGGGATATGTCCCCTGTATAGATGACATACAGTGTGATAAACATTTTCATTCGAGATGGAATCTCTATTGTCTCCATATATGAAGTTTTATCTTTATTGTTTAACCTTATTCACTCACGTCGATGATTTCAGTCTACATACTTCAACTCAATTTCCAAGTCTAATACTCGTTCCGTCTCTCATACTGCGCGTTCCTCTCTTACTTCAGGCTTATGCAGCAAATCGGAATGACGAAGCAGTAACATGGTTTTTATACTCAGCATGTGAGTCATTTGATGTTTGCTGATGACAGCACTGGTGGCAGAGTCGAGTGACAGACAGACTACAGAAGTTGGAGAATGAGTCTGGGTGAATGTGTGAAAGGAGGAAGCTGAGTAAATGTGAATAAAAGCAAGTAGCTGTTAGGTTTAGCAGGGCAGAGGGACGAGTTAGTTGGGGTGTCATTATGAATTGGAGAAATTTTAGAGGAAGTGTTTTAGATACTGGGAGGGAACATGGTGGCAAATGGAACAGACGGAAGAGGAAGTGAGTTATATGGTGGGTGAGGGGACGATGTGTTTGAGGACAGTATGTGGTGTGAGGTGGTTTGGAGAGAGGTGTGGTAATTACAAAGAATGTGGTTGAGAGAGCGGAAGAGGATGTGTTGAAATGCTTTGGACATACGGAGAGAATGAGTGAGGAAAGGTTGACAAAGAGGTTTGTCAGAAGTGGAGGGAACAAGAAGAGTGAGACCAAATTGGAGATGGAAGGCGTTCACGGGATTGTGTGAATTGGAGGGATGTGGTATGCAGGGGTTGACGTGCTGTCATTAGACTGAACAAGGGAATGTGAAACGCTCGAGGGAAACAATGGAAAGGTCTATAAGGCTTGGTTGTGGATAGGGGGCTCTGGTTTCGGTGTATTGCGCATGACAGAAAATGGATCTGGGCGAATGAGGCCGTTCTTCGTCTGTTCCTGGCGCTACCTCTCTAACTCGTGAAATGGCGATCAGATATGGAATATATATATAAATATAAATATATATATATATATATATATATATATATATATATATATATATATATATATATATA
>JAYMFT010000734.1:0-13763 GCA_038088735.1 Panulirus argus | reverse complement strand
CCTGCCTGCCAGGCTGAGTGTCTGGCTGGTGGCCGGAGAGAGAGAGAGAGAGAGAGAGAGAGAGAGAGAGAGAGAGAGAGAGAGAGAGAAAGAGAGAGAGAGTTCTCGACTTAAGACTCTCTCTTTCCCCTTACTAGAGCTCTGAGGTACCCCTGGCACTGATAGCGCTAGCCAGAGTGGACGCATGCTAGGCTCAGCCCTTGGTGGGTATCATAGAGGTATACAGCCGACGGAAGTTTGCTAGAAAGTGATTCGCAACTCTTCGCTTGCGATCGCCACCGTTGCTCCTTACTCCCACGTCACTCAAGTGCCTTCTGAGAGGCAGCATTCGTGTCTAGGTTCTTGTAAACACATAGATAAGCTGTTGTTACTCATTCTTTCTTTCTTTCTTTCTTTTTTCAAAGTAAATGCCCATCTGAACGCGGCAGATTCCTGTTATCTCAGCCGTCTCCTCATCTCCATTATGCAAATTCACATCGCGATGGTTATCGTCGGAGTCCAAACAGAAAGATAATTACGTTATCTTATGTCAGACAAGGAACGCAACCAAGACTCATATGTAAAAAATAAAATCAAACTCTCAAAAATTCGACCTTATGAAAAAAAAAAAACCCGACCCATTTCAATCCAGTAGGGAACCCCCACCCCATCTTAAGATCCCACTGAAGGTATAGAAAAAAATATATATATTGTGAACCTTGAGGTCGAGCACAGCAGCTGAGAGTTTGGATAGCCAGGCGGCGGAGGCTGGATCTCCGCCCACTGTCGCCCGGAATCATGGCCTCACAGAGGTGTGTGTGTGTGTGTGTGTGAGTGTGGAGTGGGGAATATGGGTGAACTCCTACCTGCCTGGGGCTAGGACATAAAAAGGATGAAAAAGGATATTCTGCACACACACACACACACACACACACACACACACACACACACACACACACACACACACACACACACACACACACACACATACACACACACATACACACACACACACACAATACATGTATATTAACGCGTGTTCCTGCTCTGACAAAAAACGCGATGAACAAACTGCTCAAGGTACACATCGAGACAAGCAAAAAACCTGGAATAGGAGCGTTTATTCTAGCAAGGCCATGGGGGAAAAGAAAAAAAAAAAAAAAAGAAAAGAAAAAAGAGCGTGTGGGATTTGTCTAAAACACGGCCGTTCTTGAAGAGAAGCCAGACTGGAGCGGATGGCTGGCGTGGATGCCAGGTAGCGCTGGAGAACACGGCCGCTCCACGACCACCTTTGTAAATAAAGCAATGGACAGTCGAATTACAACAGCTCTTTTTTTTTTTTTACGATCCGGTCAGTATCGAGAAGGCAGAGTACTTCCCTCTCCTTCTCTTTTCTTTTTTATTGCATCAGACGAGAGTAATGTATTTCAAAAGCTGGTGCAGACTGGATATATTTCAAAAGCTGGTGCAGACTGGATATATTTCAAAAGCTGGTGCAGACTGGATATATTCCAAAAGCTGGTGCAGACTGGATATATTTCAAAAGCTGGTGCAGACTGGTGAGACCTTCGCGTCGCCGGAAGGAGAGCAGGCAACAAGTGGTATCTGCTATGAAAGGAAGCCTTGAAATTTTCACCCGTACACCTTGTTACGTGGTTGGGAAACGGGGTCCGAGGTGATGAATGACTCCATCACATAGCCACTGAAGGAAGAAAAAAAAACAAACAAACCCAGGTCCCAAATTTATGGCTGAACTAAGACGTAATCAACATATTTCTCCCTGTCAACACAACCCATATTAAAGATGCTTTTTTTCTAGTTTATTGCTGTTGCAAGCGCATGCACCCACACCCTGGTTTAGAGAGATACCCTTAAATTATCGAAATGAATAAAAAAGAGTAAAGCATTTAACAAGCGGTCGAACAAGCCCACTAGATGCAATAAGGGTGAAGGTCTCGGTAGGACAAGACGAGGGAAGTGACCATTTAAACCTAACCACCTGGTGAGTAATGGACGATAGGGGAGCTGCTGACCTTTCTGAAAGTGCTTGATCATAGGTAGAAGTCCCCCGGCCACAAAGAAGTGGACTATGGGAGGCATTGCGTTGTTTATTTTTTTTTCTAGGGGGGCCGCGATTGCCGGGGAGCAACGTGGGAAGACTTCGTAATGAGCGGCTGCGAACAGACTCCCATAGATACTATCAGGTCGTCAAGGACGGCTGAACTTTCCGACGGTACGTAACTTCTATCTCATCTGCATTTCTCCATTAAGCGTTAGCTTATCTATTTCCGTCATCTATCGGTGCGTCGGACCTTGCTCCATTGGCTGGGGGTCGGTGGATGTTCCACGCTCACTCCTTCTGCGGGAACTGGGTAATAATATCTACACCTACATCATCATTCTTTTCGTCTTTATTTCGGTAATTGTCTTTAGTTGGTGCGTATTCCCTCAGTCAGTCAGGTGGCGCTGTAAATCCTGTGGTCGCCTCTTCCTTATTTCGAATCAGTTCCTCCCATATACTCGCTCATACCCCTGCACTAGGGCCAGGTAGCCCATATTTTGGCCCGACGAAGGTGCACATCATCATCTCCCAAGGAAGTGCCATAGCAAGGTGTACGTATGGCCCCTGGGTTTACCCCAGAGGTAAGGTCCCCCTCTGAGGGACGCCAGTGGTGCTTAAAGGCGTGTAAGTTATTGCCACAAAAATACACAGTGGTCATCCTTCAGGAAGATACGTATATTCATGTATGTAAATCGAATAATATAACAGAATATGTTGCATGACTGTTCACCCGTCCTCCTGATATGATATATAGAGATGAAAAATTTTGAAAATAGCGTTTAACATTTCTTTTTTTTTTTTTTGCCCTTTACCATCAACAAATCTAATATACGTTTGATGCGTAAAATTCTCGATCTTTAACTGGATTTTCTTATACTTTATACCGAATGACTAAGCTTCAAACTCTCGGAGATTTTTACGTTTATTTATACTGGCAAAGCGTTCATAGATTCACCAGTTTTCTGGGATGGGAGACTCAGGCAATGAGGCTTAGGCCAACAAGTTGGCACTATGCACAACATTCTCCTACGTGGTGGGGGTCTGAAGGCCACTCCAGCTCGGCTCGTTACTTAGCCTGGTTACGCTACTTTCACAAGACACAAATTGCATGGGAATAAATTACGCGGGAATAGACTACGTCGGATTAAATTGTTAGTGTCTCCCGAGGAAGATACCAACATGTTGAATGATACTGTGTACCGGATTATGCCAGGTTCTCTCGGGTGTCTGAAGACACGTATGCACGTCTGAGGACATAGTGGCAACACTGAGGACACTTTCTGCATGTTTCAGGAAACTCCTGGACGTCTGAGGACATCCTTGCACTTCTTGGGACACTCCTAAATGCCTAAGAACATCATCGCACGTCTGGGAATAGCTTTGCACTTTTAATTCAGCCTTGCACGTCTGAGGACACTTCTGGACATCTGAGGACATCATTATACGTCTGAGGACACTTCTGGACATCTGAGGACATCATTATACGTCTGAGGACACCCTTGCAGGTCTGAAGACATCGTTTACATCCCCTCCACGTCTTGAAGTCACTCTTAGACAACCAAGCAGTGGGTCACACGAAGGTCCCTGGATGCTTCCTCATCGTAGATCATGTTTCTTGCTCTTAGTGTTGCCTACACACAGCCCCCACCTTTCTTGACCTCCCAACACATCTTATGCACCTGATCACACCTGTGCGACCTCATCAACACACACACACACACACACACACATACACACTGGTACACAGATCACTAAACCCACAGACACCCACTGGTACCCAGACCCTCGGCACGTACTCCCTGCAAAGCCTTTGACAGTACACGCGAGGGGGGAAGGTCTCTGAAACACACTGATTAATCAAGCGATAAGAGGCGAGTTAGGGGGGGGGGTCGGGACTCTCCTCATAAGCAATTAAGAAATGAGGCGAATGTCATTACGCCAGCATGTAAGGCGTTCCCGCCCAGCCGTTAGAGCTGGGTGGCATCGGATGATCTTTTCGGTGTTTGGTGTGTATGTTCGTTCCCCTCAAGCGCAGAATGCAAAGAAACGTTCATATATATATATATATATATATATATATATATATATATATATATATATATATATATATATAGCGATAAAAGAGATGAAATTAAAGACCTTCGAGTAAAAAAATAATGGAGAAAATATTAGTTGAGGAAGTTATGCCGGAGGCTGCAAGCCTCACTCACATTCCGCCATACAGCCCACACACACACACACAGAGGCGGACGAAGGCGCAGCCAGGGAACTGCAGTAGTCTTCGCTTAAGACCGACCGCCCATCTAATAGGATGTTGTTGGTACGTACGTCCCCCCTCCCCCAAGAGAGAGAGATAGAGAGAGAGAGAGAGAGAGAGAGAGAGAGAGGGGGGGGGGCTAGCTCCTCACCAGCTTCGGTACTTTCATGACTGTGGTTTTAAGAAGACGTCTCTCTCTTTTTTTCTTTTTTTTCTTTGCCTTCAGGAGGCAAGGTAGTGAAGTGAATTTTTGGCGGTAGTCCGTGTGTTGTCTTGGTACACACACACACACACACACACACACTCATACGCCCGACATCAAAAGTCCCTTTTAAAAGGGCATTCTCAAGATATAGGCCGCAATTTTCTCGATAGACCCGTTATAAAGGCCATAAATCTTTATAGATATACGAAAGAACACTAGACAGAGATATGTATAGGAAGGAAAAGGCAGTCCCACGGCGAGTGGTGGGAAGACTGAGAGACTTTCAAAAGCAAGAGATTTTTGGGGTTGTTTGGCAATGCCTGGGAGAGGCAGGACCCACAAAATCCGCTCATAAGCATCCCGTCCCCTGCAGATTTTAGTCTTGGTTGATTGGAGAGATTAACCAGAAAATTATAGGATGTTGCAAGAGGGGTCGAACCTGAAGGCTCCCGAGAATATCATCATGTTTTCGTCCTCTTCAGAAATGTTTGGTCCGGACGAATCTCCCCCTATGACTTTGTGGGGGGGGGGGGGGGGGGGGGGAAGAGTGAGTCTGTGTGTGTGTGTGTGTGTGTCGATGGGAGGAAACCTGACGAAAACATCAGTCGACTTAACTTTGATGATAATTCACACTCACTCTGTCTCTCTCTCTCTCTCTCTCACTCTCAGAGATGCTAATACATCATCTACTCTTCCTCCTTGTGTTGCAGGCTCCCCCGTTCCCATCCCTAGGTGGATTGGAGAGTCGGGAGGGGGGTTAGGGGGGGGTGGGAGGCATGTTTCTACCCGCGGAGCAACGTAAACAAGTGGCGGGTTTAGTGCGCCAAACTCTTTTTCTTGACGTAGCGTCCCAGCTTTTGTTGATCGTCGATATCTGTTCAGTCATCGGCCATCTGGGTGCACCATGATGAACTTTTCCCTACGATTACTCAGTGACCTTTTCACTTTTACGTACATACTATTTTCTTAAACATCTACCTTTTTTTTTTTCTTCTAAATTCATTGTGAAGGTTTGATGATAGTGGAAGATCTTCCTCTCTCTCTCCCCGAATAACTACCGAATATCCTTCCTTTCTTCAATATTCCTCTTCCCAGTTATCGCTATTTATCGAATTATTTCTCCCACTTCTTCTTTATCTTCTGTACCTTGACCTTCAAGGTGTGTCTGTTCGTTCTTGGCTCTTCTCTATGCAATCTATTTTCCTCACGTTTTGCTGGGCTTTTCCACTTAACAACACGATTGGACTTTCACTCAAACAACTTCTGTCTTTAGTGAACAACTACTTTAATAACTTGACACTCATTTCTTTACTAAATCATCGTCATGTATTATCAGTCACCTTAATATTCTTCATTATTTCATCATATCTTCATTGTTTTTTTTTCACTGTGCAAAAAGTCATATCTATTCGCTATAGTGCGTCCTAAGTCATTCATCAAATTGTGCTCCGAGCCTAGACATAATGTACTATGCTACATCCATTGTGCTAATGTACTCCATCCCACGTACTATATTTCATCGCATTCCTTGCACTTCATCCTTCTTTATGTTTTGGTCTCGTTTCTTTTCGCTTGCTTCTTCTTCTTCTTCTTCCCTTCTGTGGCTTCCCTTTTGATCGGCTCCGCTATCTCCTGCCTTCGTCCGCTCACAAACCCCGCCGCTCATGTGAGTTGACGTGCACCTCTGAAGCCATTGCATGTAAAGATGAACACTTAGATAATTAAAAGTCGGACCCATCCCGTCTCTCTCTCTCTCTCAGCTTTCCCTTCTTCTCCTCCTCCTCCTCTCTCTTCTCTTCCATCTCCCTCTCTCTCTCTCTCTATCCCTCTTGCTCGCTTCGTTGCCGCTTCTCTCCTTCTTCTCTCCGTACGTCGGAGTATATCGAATTATTTAGGTGTTGTCGATGACTTTAAATGCTCCTTATGGGTTTTTTAAGGGCCTGTGGCACAAGGAGCTCCTTCAGGGATTGCCAGATTTTCTCCTTCACCTAAATTAACTTGTAGCACTAGCCTCCTCCTCCTCCTCCTGCAACCTTAGCTTGTTGTAGAACGCAAGGCCCCAGCAAACTTAGCTTGATGTAGAACGCTAACCTCCTCAGCAAAGCTCGCGTGTTAGAGAGCGCTATCTCCCCAGAAAACGTGGAATGGTACGGAAAGCTAGCCTCCCCAGCAAAAGCAGCTTGCTATACGGAGACAAAAGTTAGCTTCGTACAGAGCTCAAGATTCCACTCTTTAGCCAGAAACCCCCTTGAGCATTTCGCCTTTGCATTCTAATCCTTTCCTCAGTGTTAAGTACCAATTAATGTAAATATTCCTAAACGCAGCTTGAGTGCATTCAGAGTCTCTTCGCACTCATAGTTATTTTTTTCTTTCTTTATAGGATTTATGCGGCCAGCGGCATCAGGATTTAAGAGGGAGGTCATGCAGGCAAGCAGGTGGATATTCGTAATTACCCCCTCACACATGTTAAATTTAGGCTCATGCAGAGGTCATGACAGACGCCAGACATTCAACCAACTGGAAATATGGGTTTGTGTTAACGAAAGTTAAAAGATTTATGCAAATGATCATCCATCCTTTGTTTGTCTGTCTCCGTCTGTTAGTCTGTCTGTTTGTCTGTCTGTATATCTGTCTGTCTCTCTGCCTGTTTGTCTGTCTGTCTGTCTGTCTCGTTTTCTCTCTCCCTTCATCACGTCTCACTTCCTCCTACTTCAGTGACCTGACCTTTCGAAAGGCTTAACTTATCACACTGCAAAGGATAGGTGAACGTGTCGGGGGATAAGTGTTGCTAATGAAAGAGTGTACTTCAGTCGTTAAGTAAGGGTATAAGTTATCTTACTTAAAAGGTTGCGTCATCTTTCTCAGACTTGTAAGACATAAGTTAAGGTTTAAAGTCAAGGAACTTAAATGGTTCAGAGATCGTGCAGTAGTAGTAGTAGTATATATATATGAATGCTACTGGATTTAATGTCGACCAAGAGTTAAAAGGATCTATCAACCACAGCCCGTGTCGAACGTCAACCATGTAAAGTATATTATAAATTACTTCTAAATTCAAAGTACACAGATTGGTTTTTATATTCACAGTGTATATAATAGGTTTTCTATTCAAAGCATATAAATTTATTTCATATTTGAAAGTAAATAGATGGGTTATTTTATATTCAAGAAATATAAACTGGTTTCACATTCAAAGAACATAAATTGGTTTTATATTCAAAGTCTAACGCCGTGAGATTCACCAACTCTGTACCTGCCTTATGTTCTCGTCTCTTGACGCCTCATTTTCACCGAAGGCTAAATTATACGCGAAAGCTTAACTCGTTTCGCTAAAGAGGTCAAGCTTAGTTTTCTGTGAGTGGAGTTATGGCCCCAAAGGGATGATGCTCTCGTACGCGGAAGATTAATCTATCATTTTATAAGTTATGAGCCATTGTCACTAACTTATCGTACGAAAGGGCTTTATGTTATCGGACACTAAAGACCAAGTTATCTTACTTGAAGGAGACGAGTTATCGCAGTAGAGGGATCAAGCTATCGCACTCAGAGGCATAAGGTATCGTACATAAGGGGTTAAGTTATCGTACCTAAGAAGCTAAGTTATCGTACCCAAAGGCTGAAGTTATTGTGCTGAAGGAGTTGAATTACAGCACTAAAGAGGTTATAAGCTATCGTGCTCAAATGGTCAAGTCATCGTACTTTTAAAGAGCTAAGCTAACGTACTCACAGGGCCAGAAGCTGAATCATAAAACTGATGTGATTCAGTATAATCACAGATTCAATATCTTCATACTCCAGGCATCAGCTATAAAAAGATATTCATCACAAATCTCCTCTGGCTTCTACTACAAGTAGTTATGTAGGGAATCTCTCTCTCTCCCACTGAGGAACCGTAGCGCTCAGGGGAAGGGAGTAAGCATCTACGAGACTTGACCACGACGTCATCTCAGAGCAAGAACCTAATTGAAAAGTCCGTCGCTGGTAAACAATGGCGTGAGCTGCCGCTCCTCAGTCCCCTACCTTTCACGACCTTCAAGAAACTACCAGAAAGAAGAGAGAAAGGAAGAGGAAGGAGAAGAAGGAGAAGAGGAAGGAGAAGAAGAAGAAGAAGAGGAAAGAACGTGAGGATTATATACGTTGGGAACAACACTGAACGTCATCAAGAACTTTAAGGGTGTTCATTAAGGCCATGAACTTTTTTCTTTGTGTGTGTTTCTGCTTTCGTGTCCCAACTAATTTTCTGGGATTGTTTCTGAAGACCTGATCAAGAAGCTGTCCGAAGGATCGTGTAGCAGATAGGATCCTGCAAGTCGTGAGGACCCGCAAAGCGGCGAGGAACCCCCTGGGCGACGTATAAATTCCGAAAAGCAAGTTGACTCTCTCATAAAGGCATTGAACCTTCAAAAAACCTACGAGAACTCCTACTAGACAGGAAATGTTCATCTTAGCGCTGACCTCCGCTCAGCCCAGCCTCCAGGACCGCTAGCAGCGCAGTTACCTAAGACAGACTGGTGTGGGTGGGGGAACTCCGGGGGGGGGGGGGGTGAGTGAGGGCGTAGCAAACCGGCAGGGGAGGAGAAGGAGCGGGGAAGAGGAGGAGGAGGAGGAGGAGGCAGCAGCGGCAGCGATGGGGAAGAGGAGAAGACTCGTTCGAGGAACTCTGACGACGATGAGCGAGCTTATAAACGTCGTCCTCGGGTTAACTCGATCTCCTCAGTATGATTTCCTGCAGGAGGAGCTGCTGCCGCAGTTATTCCCGCTACTCTCTGGACCTTGGGAACCCGAAGTCCCTGACGCACGCAGTCATTGTCGAGGCCAAGACCCTGGCGTCAGCAAGACCCCTCAGGGAGACCCATGGCCCTGGGAACTAAGGACTCCCGGTGCGCCAGAGGCACTAATCATAGCCAAGAGAGAGAGGGAGAGGAAGATGCCGATGCATAGCCTCGTTGTCGGAGGGCCAAAGGCCCCTGGTGAATCACAGCGACCGAAGGACGTAAAGAGCCACACCTCGTGCGCCGCCGTCAGAGATGAGAGGAACCAAGACCATACATTCGTATGGACAGCGACATTTCCACCGTCATCGGTCTCCTACTTTAGCCTCATCACCGAGGGAGCAAGTATGGGGCCAGGATGTAAAACATACTCCTTAAGGCTTCATCACATTGCGATATCATTGGCGGTAACGCTTGATATTATCTAATCAACTCCCGACCAGTCGATCTAGTTTGCAGTCTTTGCCTCCCATTACTTCCCTTGAACTTTCGCACAGTGATGCAGAGAAGATTGCAAAAGAGGCAATGATGACAAGATTGCCCGCATCGCGTATGAAGTACCTGAGCCTATCCCCTTACCGCTCTGACTCCAACACTACCACTTTTGGTACAGTACATAATTCTCGCTGACTCTACTATTACCCCCTCAGCTTCGCTGCAGCCTTGGACAGTACCACACCGCCACGATACCAGACATCTGGCCGCGTGACCCTACCACCACCACCACCACCTACGTCAATGACTGTGCGACTGACTTTCTACGACGGCTTTCCATGTCTACCACAGAAATCGCGTGAGAGAAAAGGCCAGTAAACAAGTTAAGAAACATTTTCTGTACCCTGCGACTTACGACGCTACACACACACACACACACACACACGTGCGCGCGCGCGCGCTCTCACTTCCTTCTGCCATCTCACAACTACTCACTCCATCCATCTCCCCCCCACGGAGCCGCCCCCTTCTAGCCAACACGATCGCGAGATGGCGGGAGGAATTGGAGGCGGCTGGTTACTTAGCTCGCTGGTTTCCTGACGCTGGGCGATGAAGCCTCCAGCGGAGTTCTCATTACGGAATATCCTCTAATTAAACTGGAATTCTGGAACAAAGTTTTTTTGGAAGTCGTTAGGTCGTCCGCGGGGAGGGAGGGACCTCAAACGACCCCCCATAAATCAAGCTGGCGATCGTCCTTACTGGGTACTTGAGGGTAATAATGGCCGGCAGCCGTGGATATGACGCGAGTCTGGTGTCTGTGTCAAATCTGACGAGCCTTTGTGTGCATGTTTACGCATACCTGCTCCTCCACGCACATAAAAAGGCGCACATGCACACACATACACACACACACACACACACACACACACACACACACACACAAAAACACGCACACACACACAATTGTACACGCATCTCCCTCTTTTTTTCCTCCTTTTCTCTATTCATTTCTTCTTTTTCCTCTCTCTCTCTCTCTCTCTCCCCAAAGTCTTAAGTGCATTACCGCCCATTCTTCATTTTGCATCATATATTTCCCCGGTGTTTCCCATCATGGTATCCTTCCTCCATCTCTTCTCCTCCCTCGTTCTACCGCCATTAACGCTTCCACAAATGAACTCCTTCCTGTATGTCGCGTCTATACAACGAAAGAACTGCGTGCATCCGCTCTGGCGAAGGAGACGTGGAGTCATATGCTTAACACTTTTAGTCCTGCAGAGAACGTCTGTTTTAAGCAATCGCGTTTTTCACCCATACTTTCTTCTTATTTCACTCAGCTGAATGAAATATTCACCCAGACATTCACTCCAGAATAGTTAAAACATATATCTATCTTTTTTTCCTCTATCTAGTCATATCTGGCGAACTCGTAAGACTTTCTCTGCCAAGCGTGTTCTCTCATATTTTTTTGCCTATCAACATTTTACTCTCAATGAAAGCTTTATCCAAAACTGATTACGAGTATCAACATCTACACCTTATCATTTACGGTCACTTGGCGATTTCTCCTCTTCGAAATAACGAGTCCCGGTAACCGATCCTGAATCCTTGACAATCTTTTACGTTAAAACATCGACACTATACGTAAGTCAATTTGCTGCCGGGGGTAAGAAGCCTTTGTTCCTTCTCCTCAACCACTGGCCCCCTTGCTGCGATTGCACGATGCTCGATAACTGTCTTAGGCAAATAAATCAATCGTAAACATCGCATTTGATTTCCTACCATGGAGTCAGTACGTCACACACACCGCCCCGAGTACAGACAAGTCTGTATTAATAACTATAATCTGAAGCAGTTACTTCAGCCGGGCACCACACTCTTGAGTTACAAACCAGTGGTGTTTTATAGGTTTACTTGGCGCTCGTGTTCACTCACTTTATAAACCGTACCGCAAATGGGATGTTTTTTTTCTTTTTGGAAAATGCGATTTGTAGATTCTGTTTTTTTTTTTTCCGGTTGATACCACGTCACACCTGGCCTCATATAATCTCTGATATATTTCCTGTGAATCTTTACATCTCTCTTGATACGTGATATTACATCCTATAACCTATAACCTTTCGTTTGATCATAAGGCGTTTTGAAACGTACATACGTATACACGCGTCCTCTTTTTCTTTTTTTTTCTCATAAAGAACTTCGGAGTGTAAAGCACCAGCTGGATTGGACATGGGCTGAGACTCGAACCATCTTCACCCGTTGTTGCGTTCCCAATCACCACAGCGTAATGACTGAAACTAATCAGTAATTTCTAACGATGCAATCAACAATGGGTGTGCATAATGTGAAAAAAAAAAATCTGTGTTGGTAGGAGGGTTTCGTCTTCTGTCTAATCCTTTGTCAGAATATGAAAAAAGACTTTTGATTTATACAGTAGGGAAATATTTAAGCACTGTATTTATTAGCTTGCGGGGCTGGGACTAAACACTATGCGTCCCTGTTAAATGCAAAGGAGGGTGATGGATGATTTTTTTTTTTAAGGCAGCTTTAATCATCCCCCGAAATTCCTAAATCAAAAAAGAAACAGACTTTTCAATCTCTTCACAATAAACGAATTCTCGTGTAAAATAGAGATTTCCTCATCTTTACTGCCGCCTCTTTACTGCCTCTTAGTATCTTGTGAACACAGATTCAAATGTGTTTTATCTTTCGTTTGCATGAGTTGGAAAGACGCCTTTCGAGTCCAGATACTGAAGCTGTGTTGCTTTGTTTACTTTTATGTGAAAATTGCAAATCTAGTAACACCGAATTTTCCAACACAATGGAATTGAGGCGTTTCTTCGCTTGTTGCTGTCAAAGGAGCTGATATATGATGTGTGACTGTGTGGTTCTGTCTACTCTGTCTACTGCTCAGTGTGTCCTAAGGTTGTGCTAGCGTGCGAGTGTAGTGCGATGACGGCTTGTCTGTTCCAAAGAGTGAGGTAGCGTGAGTGTTGGTGTGCTTGCCTCTCTGCCCCCAGGAAGAGTGACAGTGTGAGAGTAACGTATTAGCCTGTCTGCACTCAGGGAGTGTAGCTGTGCGACTGTTGGTGCGAGATGGGAGGAGGGAACGCAGCACGGACTCTCCCCAGACAACGCTCCTCTGTGAGAGACGCTTCTCATCAGACAGTCTTCCAGCCTAGAGTGACGTATTCCTCCCTCCTTTCTTGCCTTTCTGTCTCTGATCTTTAAACGAGTTAAACAGTTTATAATTATGGAGTTTGGGGGGATTAGAGTAGACGCCCAGGTTTTCAACCCAATCGGCTGTGCGAATCCGTAGGGAGAAGAGCAAGGTTATAATCGCTTCCAATCCGAGAGAGATGACTGGTAATCACAATCGCTTTATTGCTAAGGTAACCTAAAGTAATCACCTGTGACGGGCTAATCATAGGTGACTTTTTACCGGGGTCGGGGAGGAGGAGGAGGAGGGGGGTAGGGGTTCTAGGGAGGGAGGGGGAGGGGAGTACAGTAGAGTAGGCGGTGTCAGAAGACCTCCACAAGCAACGCTGTGAAGTCACAGCGTCTATATTTAAGACCTCACTGCTGCCGTGGTCTTACGCAGTAATAAGCACCACTCCGCTTTAATATATTCAAGCTTTATACATATACTTGTACGGACGTCGATTATTTCATAATCATATAGCATTTTCTGGGTTGCACGCTCCGTGCCAAGAATGCAACTCGGTAACGCAGTCGCCTGCCCACGGGAGCAATCGCGAGGCGAAGGCTCCCGCTCCACAGTCAAGGAAGGACAGCGGCCCACTGAGGTCATTCTAGGTCCTTCTTCGTCGAAGGTCCTCTAGAGGATGGAGGTAGTGGGTATCCTGAGGGGACAGGGATCTACTTGGCTCCTGACGGACGGTGCATCAAAAAACGTGGGTTGGAGGAGCAAAAGGTCAACAACCCCTGGAAGCGGTAGGGGGCCAGATCGGTATATAGGGAGAGGGAGAGAGAGAGAGAGAGAGAGAGAGAGAGAGAGAGAGAGAGAGAGAGAGAGAGAGAGAGAGGGGGGGGGGG
>JAYMFT010000723.1:0-17412 GCA_038088735.1 Panulirus argus | reverse complement strand
AAAAAAAAAAAAAAAAAAAAAAAAAAAAAAAAATATATATATATATATATATATATATATATATATATATATTGCAAGAGGAGAGAGCGGTGTGCGTGATCTAGTATATGCATAAAAACACGAGGAAAATGAAACACGGTAAGCTCCCAGGTGCACTTTCGTATAATGATCACATCGTCAGGGGGACATACAACGATGAGATAGAAGACGTAGAACAGTCAGTTGATATAAAAGGAAGAGATGTAGCGTCACAGAATGGTGGTGTTCCATCCCTACACCACCAACGTACCTCCACTACCGTCACCACCCTCTCCTTGCTCTCACCACCCTCTCCCTGCCTTCACCACCCTCTCCCTGACCTCATCACCCCCTCCATATCCTAACCCACAACTATTACAACCTTCCCTGATCCTTGTGAAAGTGCTGGCAGATGGGAAGACTATAATTGTACAGTCCTTCTCTCTCTCTCTCAGAATACATGGTCTGGGGGCTGTATTGTCTGCAGGTATTTTTTGTTCTGCGTCAATATTGCTCAGCGCTGTCCCCAGGACTATGGTGCAGGAGTGTCTCTATGGAACGCTTTCATCTGCAGCAGTTCCATGCGGATGGGTTTGTCTGGAGCTCTTTCATATCGCACTGATATGTCCTTATATTGTGTACACAGCCTTGTGTTGTCTGGAGCGGGTGTATGTCTTTATCATATGCTATAACTTTGTATATCCGTATGTGTGTGTGTGTGTGTGTGTGTGTGTGTGTGTGTGTGTGTGTTACAGGATCCCGCCCGTTTGAGGCTAAATCAGAGGGAGAAGTCATTTGCGAGAGGCTCTATCACAAGAAGTTTCGTGATTGAACTTCTCACTCCAAATGATGTCTGACTTCCTGTTACCACGACGGCAATGGATGTTACGGCTAGGGACTAAATTCAACCAACCGCCTTTCGTCAAAATATTCTGCTTCCAAATTTCTCCTCTGAAGCGTTCGTCTGAAACTGATTAACATCAACGGGGGCCTTGGTTAACCACTATGAATAACAAGTGATCCAAGTTAAAAGTGATATATTTTCTCAGCAAAATTTAGAGCTTTGGAAAACTTAGCTAGGAAGGGAAATGATCTGAAATCTCCGCAACTTGGGAAACAACTGTGTTAATTTGAGACCACAACATAGGAAAATAATGTTTTTAAGTTTACGCTGAGCTCTTAACAGGAATATCATATTACTTGCTGAAAACAGTCACAGTGATTTCAGGTGGATGAGGGAATCAGTTCCTCTCTGGGAAATGAGCAGCTTTAGGTTTTACCATTATCAATTCATATGACATGTAAGGACACATATAAAATGATAATGAAACAGAATATGACCGCAAATGCGAGCTAGTTACAATCTAACAAAGCACATAAGGGGACTCCCTAACATGTAGTTAGGGTTAGTTGCTCTGACTCTTCTAACTTCACAATTTTCTTTTACTTGAAAGCCCTATTTCCCCCCCTCCCCTACACTTATTTGTGGGTTGACTAACTTACCCGGCAACAGAAAAGTTGTTGCTGTGATCTAGAGTCCCCCGCATCTTTTGTCGGAAGTTTGAAATAATAAATTTCATGTCTCGGAAGTGTAACGACTCCGGCAAAATTTATGTTTCCTAGTGAATTATACAACCTATCCCTTCCAGCAACATAACAGATATTTATAGGAATCGCTGTGGGTACAAAAACGTCTCTTCTATAGGACAGGTCCATTAATTTACTAATGAAATGGCCCAAGTAAATACCTTTCACATATTTATTTTCTCTTTATTTTGACTGGAGCTCTTGTTAACTGCACCGATATCAAAATAATCCGTACTTATCGCTGGGCTATGTCTGGAGGGACTGTACGTCATCATCTAGTTCCGTCGTGAATGATTTATATAATATTCCTTTAGCATAACGTAATGGTAAGAGTCTCTGCACGTCTTCGTCTCTTTGGAGGCCATCACGAACGTGTGAACTTGACGTCTCTTGGGTTTGGGGCGTCTGTACGTGTCGGTCGGTGTAGTCTGAGTCTGTTTACACCGTCAGGCTCCCCCATGAACATCTGCATATAGTCCTTGGTTACGGTAAAGGAATATGATGTTATCGTTCAGCTTTTACACATCGTCTACTAAGAAGGGAAATCTTTCATAAATTGCAGCTTTATTTGAAGTGTATATTTCTGTTGTTGCTTTCTTATGAGCGGCTGTACGTATATATCTCGTTGCTTTACTGACAGCGTATGTCTGTATCGCCGATTATTCTCACCGCTGTCTATATATAACACGTTACTATCCCTGTAAATCTTGTGTTACACCTTGCGTTACCTCCTGTGTTACCAGGGATATCACCCTCCCAGACGTCTTACCATCCCGTTCAAGCAATGCGAAAAATCAGAAAATATTTCTTGTCATTTCTCCCCCCTCCTGGCTGCTTCAGGTATTGTGGCCACCGGTAATTAACCTGAGCTCCACCACCCAGGTACCAGTGTCTATTCATAAGTTATAATTAAGGAGGACTATCACAGAGGAATATTCACGGAGCCTCAGCGTCCCCGCATACATGGAATATCAGAAAACAGAATAAAACAAAAGCGGAGCGGTGATGCCAACGCAGGTTAGGCTGGACGAACATGAATAACTGAACCAATACAAAAAAAAAAGAGAGTATCTTTTTCGTATTGATAAATTGATGGCAAATTTGTCAAAGCTTTTTGTGCAGTTTCATTAATTGTGACAAACAAAAATAGCACAAAATGGATTTCAAAGGCATTTTGTTTACCGATACGACAATCATACTCACACACACACACACACACACACACATATCAAACACACACACACACACACACACACATATCAAACACACACACACACACACACACGCACACACACACACATTAAACACACAAGCGTACAGTACAAATAGGTAATGAACACGCTCATGGTGAACGATTTGGTACAACAATAAGTTACAAATTAAAAGTTTACGTCAGGTGTCGGAAAGTCAGCATCCATGTGGTTAGAAGAGGATATCGTAATGGTCATCGCTTCGTACGTCAACATTTTTGCGATTCCATCAGAAGGTTTGTGACAAGTGTTCCTGTAACACTGTGACAGTTGTTCCCGCAACAATGCGACAAATGTTCCAACAGCAATGTGACGGGTGTTCCTGCAACACTGTGACAATTGTTCCTGCAACACTGTGACAAGTTCCTGCAGCACTGTGATAAGTGTTCCTGCAAGACTGTGGCAAGTGTTCTTGTAGCACTGCGACAGATGTTCCTGCAACACTGTGACAAGTACGTCTAGAACAGTGTGACAAGCAAGCTTGGAACACACACACACACACATCATTACAACGCACGACGCTGCCACATGAGAGGAGTGAGGTATTCTATAGACGCTTCTTCTCGGGGATATTTCTCCTGCACTGAGAAGGTTCTCATCTTCCTGCAGCCGATATTGGCTATTGAGAAAAGCCTCATATAAATTGCTATAAGGAGAACTTGTCTCGGGTCCAAATTTTCCTCAAGATAATAAGTGGGGACGGGAGAATACTCTGGCGGGCAAGAAAATGACGGTCAACCTTAGAAAATACGAGGAAGGCGGAGGAAGGGAATGTGCAAGATGGAGAGGAGAAGGTGTAGGGATCTGGGGAGGACAGCTGACAGAAGACCTGATGCTCCTTGACGAAGTTATCTGTTGTCTTATTTCAAACTGTGGTGGAAACAGGGTGGTAAAGCAGGGAAGGCACCTCCCCGCCCACCTCTCCTTCCGGCTCAACTGAGGGTGGAACAAATTAAAAGATATGATTAAACACCATGTAGTATGAACACATACCACTATGGATAAAGGAAAGTGTGAGGGAAGAGTCTCATACTAATTTCTCAAACTGCCACACGGGGGCTGGACCCTGAAAATTAAATCAAGTTTTAAATATCCTACTACTGTGGTCAAAATCGTCACACTGGGCCACCTACGTTAACATTACGTAGATTAATAAATCATTTACGTAGATTGTGTAGTGTAGGAGACATTGCAGCAGCAGCAGCAGCAGCAGCCACCAGTGTAGTGGGGTGGTGGAGGACATACCAGCCTACCACAGGTCGTTCCTCACCTTGACAAACACACCAATACCTCTCCAAGACACACAGGCCAGTATGTTGCACTGAAGTGTTTCTTCTCATATATCTGGTGCAGAAGTTACTGCCTCTGGTCTCTCTTGTCTCAGGTCCGAGGTCTTACCATTCTTATCTGCACTAAAGCAAGGCATTTTGAAGGAGATAAGAAAGGTAAGTCATTTGGAGAAAAGAGATATAGTGCTGTGTAAGGACTGACTACTGGGTCTTGCTGGAACGTCTCTCGTGTCTGGGATGATAAACCAGTGTTACCACTGGATGGCATAACAACGCAATGTGTGATATTGTTCGTCCTGTTTGGGTGACTATCATACTGCTACCTACACCTGCTCTTACACTGATGTATGATGACGTACTACGTTTTTATAGTTTACCACCTCCTACATAACACCCGAGTTGGGCACACTGGTCTTCCCATTTCACTGATATTTGGATACAGTGAAATATGTTACATCTTCCTGTACTCTGAACTTTAATAATAATAATTATAATAATAATAATAATAATAATAATAATAATAATCCATTTACTTTTTCTCTTAATACGTATGAAAGCATTTGTGGTATTCTAAGTTTACGCAAAATATGATAAGGCGTTTCAGTGATACGTTCGTTGAAGAGTATTTAAATTTTACGGTAGAGAAGTGCTATAGCACGGTGGACGAGGCGTGACTCCCTCCCGCCCCGCTGGTAGCGTCCACCAAACTGGTCGTGTGGCAGTGCACTTGGCAGCGAGGGCTGGCTGGCCCTACACAAAGACCAGCAGTCGAGAAAAAGAAAAAAAAAAATACGCGTCTGCCATCTTTACTGAATTTAATGTCGTATATATTTACAATCTTTCACTGGGATCACCCGGAGGGAATGTTTTGTTGCCATGGGGTAGATATAGTGGAGTCATAAATAAGTGGTGCTATCGACAGACCAGGAGGAGGCGGGGTGGAGCAGGGGGACAGATGGAGGAGCTGCCCTCCATCCTCCACCCTCCCCACCAGGCCTCAGCCTTCCGTGGGGATAACGGCCCCTGGCTAGGCGCCATAGGAAGGGCGATAACAGCTATCCTGAATGTGGCAGAGGTTCTGCAGGATATCGACAGGGAAGGTGAGGTCCCAGGTGTGGGTGTGGGGGGAGACGCGGGTGGGGAGGCGGTACAGGAGAAGCAATACGACATACAGGCTAGTGGGAGGGGGGGAAGCATGAGTGACAGGGTGGGTGACCCCTGGCTCTGGGTGTCAGGGTGAGAGACGGCAGGGAAGACACCAAAATCTGGAGGACCAGGGTACTTAGGGTGAGGGATGTCAGGGTGGACGGTCCTTGGGCCCGGACGACCACGTGTGTCAGGGTGGTTGGATGACAGACTGGACGACCCGTAGGGCTGGAGGAAGAAAGGGAACAGAGACGACAACAGTGGGGGGGTACGACCACGCTTGAGGAAGGTGAGGAGGGAGGGAGTTCGACCACAAAGAGGATGAGGAATACTCTGGGTGACGAAGGGACATGTGTAAGGTGAAAGGAACCGAGGTGGCATGTGTGGAAGGCAGGAGAGGTGGAAGAAGAAGTAACGGGAAGGATAAGGAGCTGGTCATCACTACCTGACCACCACCAGGACACTGAAGAGTGCAGGTGGTTAGAGAGGCAGGGCCTGCTGGGGATACATACACACATA
Organism: Panulirus argus; assembly: GCA_038088735.1. NCBI lineage: Eukaryota > Metazoa > Arthropoda > Malacostraca > Decapoda > Palinuridae > Panulirus > Panulirus argus. The sequence goes on along the minus strand of JAYMFT010000723.1, from coordinate 11,603 downwards.
AACAGACAAATAAAAAAAAAACACTATATACACGTTGGTTACTACGTGTTACCAACTTTTTTCCCGTCTGGCTAACATAAAGCTATCACAACCTTCACAAGGAAGCTTGTATACGCGACCACACATCTTTGGGACTCTGTCGGATAAGCTTTTTATTCCGTATTGCTGTATGGTTTTCACATTCTGAGTAAGCTGATGCAGTCATCATTACTTTTACATCCCTTATGACCTTGGCATCACCAGCAGACGCATGTAGATTACTAATGAGTTCAGTCCTGGCAAGTCATATGCGTGGATCAGCAAGAGCAATTGTCCAAGGACTGAGCCCCATGGCACTCCTCTGTGACCCTAACCCATTTCTAGAAAGCTGCTCCGACATTCTTCCTTTTCTTCCCTCCATTCATGCAATTTCCTATCCATCGAAAGAGTCTCCACTTTATTCCTGCAAGAATGTCCAACTTCTTTAACAGTTTATTCCGTTGTGCAGTGTCCAACGCTTTCCGGCAGTCCAGATGTACAAAATCCACCCTCCCTCCTCTTTTGTCTTAAAGCAGACTTCACTCTCTGTCACGGCTGTATTGGAGATCTGTTAGGCATGACCTCGTTTCCTTTAATCTGTACTGGCTCTCGTATAGGTAGTTTCCCCTTTGTAAGTTGCACATTTGCTTTCTGATTATCCTTTCCAGTTCTTTACATGCCGCAATCGTTAGACAGCCTTGTCAGTAGTCCAGCTCAATTCTTCTGTCTCCTTTAATAAAATACAGGTACGATGATGGGCCGCTGGGAGGGTGCTGTATGGCGGGGGATGTGATGGAGTTAGGCCGCTAGGAGGAATACGAGGAAGGACCGAGGAAATATACACTGCAGGAAGAGAGGGAAGTGGAGAGACAAACTAACAGACAATCAGGTATAGGCTAAATCCTACACTAACCAGACAATACCAGAACACTGCTGCCATGCAAACCTTGGCTCTCACGCCCTCTGCCTCGTCAGGTCCGGCCGTGTCATTCAGAACGTTCCTCGTACATTGCAACCAGTAGTTGGCTCTCTAACATGATAACGTCTGGCCGTAGGTGCGCACCGCCCGGGGACACAACAAGCAGACAGAGAAAGATACAAAGAGATTACAGACTTGCGGCGGCGCCCCCTCCCCAGGACGCGAGGTCAACACTTTTCGTTGCGAACCCTACAAATGTTCCCCGGCGTGACGTCATTGGCAGAGCCAGTGGAGGTTTCCTGCTAAACTTTAAATCCTGATGAGGCATTCAGGAGACCGCTCAAGGCGGTCATTACCACGCGAGATCCTTCCTCCCTCACGCCTCCTCATGTCGACGATCGTTTGCCCTCTAATTGACTGTTAGCTTGTTAACTGGAGGAGCAGATGAGGATGAGGGGGAAGGGTATGAATAACGGGAGGTAAATGATGATAAATGGATCTGGTACGGAAGGGAGGGAAGAGTTAGGAAGGGAAGGGCAAGGGTCTCTGAGGCCAACTAACTCGCACACCAGGGAACTGACTGCACGGCTGGGAGGGCTCAGGCTGCACATGGTGACACTCCGACGGCCAGCGGCAAGTCATGCCAACATATGGCGAGGGATATACATGAACCAGAGAGAGAAAGGAAGACAGAAAAAAGTGGGAAAAAGCTGGGAGGGAAAAGTAAAGTACAAAAGACAGACATAGCTTTCCTCGTCTATAGGCCCAGCAAAACCCTCCCTTCTCCGCCTGCCTCAGCCCCTCTCTCCCTTCCCCTAATCATCCACTAAAACCCCTCACTCTGTTCTTCTCCCTGGCTAAACCTTCGGCTTCCCCTCAGCCTCACAGTCCTGATGAAACATCTTCATATGACCTGGCTCACTTCAAGAGACAGGTCTTTCACTTTCTTAAAAATTCGTAAATACTTTCCCTGTCTTTTTTTCCCTTTTCTCAATTCTCTCTATATTTCACAATTAGGGCCCGGCCTCGATGTGGACTTTTGTCCGTGACTGGAGTCTTCGACATAAAAGAAAAAATGACGTTTGCTGATAACCTGACAAACAACTAGAAATGTTGTCCAAGACTTCGCTGGAGGAAAGTAAAGTCTTATGGCAGTGGAAGAAGACAAACGTCATACCTATCTTTAAGAGAGAAGACTGAGAGGATCCGATGAATTACAGACTGGTCTCCCCGACCACCGTGGTCTTGCAAAGTCCCGGGAAAGATGATCGGAAAGTAAATGGATGACTCCTTGTAGAGGAGAAACCTCCGGAGTTAGAGACAACACGGTTTCAGGGAAAAAAATATGCGTAATGACCTCCTGAACGACACTGTACTCCGATGGCGCAACCTCGCCGAAGGTGAATTCACTTCCAGCTCACTTGAAGAAGCACAAAGAACTAATAGACAAGATCCAGAGGAGGGCAACAAAGATGGTTCCAGAATTAAGATGGCTGAGCTATATATTGAATACGTCCACCGTGGAAGAGAGAAGGGTAAGAGATGACCTGAACACACCCTTTAAGTTCTCAAACCAATCTAATGCCGGAGACAGCTTAAGAGTTCTTCAAAAGACGACAGAACAGAACAACCATAAGCCATAAAGCGAAATTAAGCAAGAAACTGTTTGACATTTTTAAAGAACTACTCTTACAGTATAAGAGTGACGAATGAAATAACCTCAATGACAAAATGGTGAGTGAGGACAGATATTCAGAAGTCGAAATATTTGTATGATAGTCAAGAAGGTTCAAGAGATAGGACCCCACGAGTGCACTACTTTCCCCCTCGCACAATACAAATAACACAATATGAATAAGTATACCCACAAATAACATTCCAGTTATCAAGTAAACACCGGTACTATGAACAATTACCCTGACTCAGCACAAACACCAACCTACAGTACAACCTTGACGAGTCTGTCCAGACTCATAGACAACCTGCGGCTTCCCATACCGCACCCAACCGCACTCACCTTCCCTCCTCCACACACTCCTCCACTGCTCCATACATTCCACCACCCCTTCACACTCCACACACTTCACTTTTACTCCAATCTTCTATTTTCTTCCATGCATTTCCTCGTTCCCTCACACTACCTTTGTCCACTCTCGTTTCCCCTCTTCCCTTCTGTCCGCCTCTTCTTATTTCCTTACTCCCCTTTCCTTTCTCTTTCCCCTCCCTCCTCACTCTCCTCCTCCGATACATCTCAGCACTGCTTCCACTATCAACAATGATAACTCTTTCTCTGTTAGAACCTGGTCGCTTCCCTGTTATGATCCTGAGACTGTTATAAAGACAGACAGACAGATATACAAGTGGGGTTCCCACACCTCCACGTCACCAACCTTCCAGCCAGAGACAATGGCAACACTGCCTCCTGTTTACTTTAATCTCGTGCATTTTGAATCCCACTTTTACCTACATTTGGCCGAGGGGATGAAGCATAATTAATTTCTAAGTAAAAAAAAAAATATATAAAAGATCACAAAATATTAATTTAGTCTGAGTATAAATTCTTTCCAGCCATCATGTTGGGAGACTCATTTCAAAATCCTCACACTGTGGTAATATTTGACCGTTAATGATGCCTGCTGGAGAACATTATGTCTTAGTTATGTGGAACATAATAACAAAATACATGTACCACTGTATGTGTTAAAATATAAATATATTTCACATGTAAATAAGGCATCTGATGAGAGTATTATAAGCAGATAGTACAGCATGACTGGTCCCTCCAGGAGAATCGCGACATATGACGTCATCAGCGTAATTAACATAATTTTCGGGAAAATACAACTTCTGTATGACGTCAGTGGAGCACGTGATCAGTGGCCGCCCCATTCCCCACACCCTGTCCTGAGTTATGTGTGTTCCAGTTTGTATTCCTTCTGTGATCAAAGGCACTTAGGCTGTAACGCAAGTAATGATACTCCATCAGGTATTATGGAAGACGTATATTCGCTTCTCAGCCAGGGTTCCTTAAAAGGAGCCCAGGTGTCCCGCGAGACACTGGGGTTCCTCTGGGGATACACAACACATAGATTTCTTTTTACACAGTGTTGATGTTTGTGGGTGTGTGGAGCACACCTCTTGTTATCATTCCTCCCTGTGATTTCCCATAATCTGTCCCAGCGTTGGCTGGGAACTAAGTTAAACAGGAATTTCTTGAATATTTCCTTCCAATAAGGAGAGAAGCTGTAGGAAGAACCTTCGGGGTTGACCCATGACACACGGACCCACCTACCAGTCCTGTTCACATGTGTACAATGTTATATTTCGCGCCTAATACACAGTTCAATTATTTTTGGTTGGTTTTATATCTGTCAGTACCAATATCATTAAATTCTGAAAGCTATTTGAGTGGAAAGTTATTCGTTTCCCAACAACTGTGCGAGGAAAGAGAAGCAACAGACAAAACTCTCTTGCCTAACTCATGGCCAGCCACGACATTCAAGTGTTTCTGGTTGAGGATCAACATGACAAAGCATCTGTGTTCGCAGTTCCTTCGTGGATATCATACATCATCTTACCTGGCATCTGTGTTCCATATGATGATCTCTCCGAATAAGATCCTGCCAAGTGGTGAGGCTGGTGTCCTCACTCAACACAGCAATGTGGAGGCATTTAATATGAGGCTCAAACTGTCAAGAGACAAGAGTGAAGGAGACTAGAGAGATGTCTCGAGCTATCGAATCCTACAAGTGCTCTCCAACCCTCACGATAATGATATTCAAGGACTGACAGAACTCGTGTCTTCTCAGACGAAAGATCTTGAGGAGAATTTTGTGAAATACTTCTCAGCAGGATTCACCAGCCAAACGCAAGACACTGGTTATAGGAAGTCAATATATATATATATATATATATATATATATATATATATATATATCAGTATCCAGACAATTGCCTCTGGATTCAAACTAAACACATCCCAAGCCAACCTCTTCCGCGCAACCACTGCCTCTTCCATCCCTCCCCTCTCCCCTGGAGACGTAGCCTCCAAGGTTGAATGTCTTCCCAGTTCGTCAGCGGCGACAATAGTTCTTGTTGTTCGGTCTTGTTAGCAACATTTATGACCTCTCGACGGGTAATGCTGTGTCACAACTTTTAATTGCTTGTTAGGATTTGGATGTTGTCCCTCCTCTTCCCTCCGTAGCCTCCCCTCTATCGCTAACCCTCCCCTCCGCTCGCCTCCTCTCCATGGCCACCCCTACCTTCCCCACCCCACAACCTCTCCTCCTCTCCCCTCCCTTCACCCGCCTCTTCCCTCCCTATACCCCTACCCTTTACTCTCGCTCCCACCAACTTGTTCTCTTCCTTTTTCCCGTTTCCTTCGTACCGATTTTAACTTAAAAAGAAAAAACTCTGCAATGATTTACCAAGTGTGTTTACCAAAGGTATTATAAGCTGGGATGAGGGACGTCCACGGCGTGGTATGGGCAGGGTTAAAGCATATCCACAAGAGACCTGAAATTTTAAGTTTGTATCCACTTTTTGCATCTAGCAGGTAGAACTCGGGGTTGGGTAGTGTCAGCGGACCTTCCTATGGGGCAGCTAAAGATGTCGGCATAAAGTGAGCTGTGCAGGTCTGTATGGCATGTCCTTCATTGAGCGACCAATTCCCCACACAGAGTCACAAGCCACTGGATAGCGTGGACGAGTCCCGTACTGACAACTGTTCCCGGTAATTAAGCCTCGCTTTGTTTACTAAGAACAAATATGTAAAACGTTTTATAAGAGCGCAAGAAAAATACGTTGTCATTACCAGGATGAATTAAAATGTTTATACTACTCGAACATATGAAAAAAACACAGAAATTATCATATCACTGAAAGCAATTAATAGGTCTTAATCAGGTCGTGGTACACGAGGGTAGCTCGACATGACCTGACCCCTGAGTATACAGGGTCGTAAGGTGTTCCTCTGATCCACAGACACAGAGAGCTGCACATCCCTCTCGTATCTCGAGCTTCTCTATCTTCCAAATCCTCAAGATGTTCCACCTGTGCACATCTCAAACCTCTGAGATTTCCAAGATCTCTCAGCTTCGCCAGACCTTCAATTCAGCTTCCTTTGGTACCGTTTTCTTGAGAGCTGTAACAAACGACCGCCCTATTGTTGCAGAACGTGAGAATAGGTTCCATACCTCACAGAAGTGACCGGTGGACACAGGCTAAGCGCTGCAGTTGGGCGGCCGCCAACATGGGTTCAACTGTGTTATAAAGATGACACAGCTCCCACGAGAAATATTCAGTTGGATATAAAACTCCTGTCAAGTTGAAGACAGCCAGAAGATTTATCTTTGTGCTACATACATTTCATTTTGTGAGTAATTAAAGCAAAGATGAAACGGTATTTATTATACATTGTTTCCTTACAGAGTGAAATGAAATATTCTTTAACTGTTAAGGTTGGAAGTAGCGCGAGTGGTCGTGCTTCACCACCCCTCGTCCCTCCCTCCTCTCACCAAGACAAACAGTGATTGGGTCTCCCTCCTCCAGTGTGGACTCAGCTGAAGGATCATGTTTAGTGAACCTGGAGCCTCCATAAATCACTTCGTTGTCCTGCCTGTTTTTCTATGGCCGATGGTGGTCTTCCGTCACACTTGCTTCATGTCTGAGAGACAATCACTAACGTCTAAGGTAACTTATAGACAAAAACGTTGTTGATAGTGAAGTAAAAGCGCAGAAGCCAGAAAAGAAGTTGATCCATCAGTAATCACGGGAATGGACCTGCCACACAGGAAGCTAAATATGGGAGGACAGAGTGAGGGAGGAAAGCCTACTAAAGGGGAGAGTTTGGAAGTCATACCCTGTCAAAAGCTTTCGATCTATCAAGGGCTATAACACAGGATTCCCCAGATCCCTTAGAGAGGATAACCAGACTTTGATGGCATAAGAAAGGATATCAGTGTCGGGCCTCGCTTTGTAAAAATACTAATGATCGGATGTAAGACGGAGATTCGCGAGGCTGAAGATAATGTGAACAGAGAAGAGATTCAAAAAGTTTGGAAATATCGACGTCGCAGCAACGGAACGATAGCTAGAAAGGATGGAGAAGGAAAAGTTACTGTTTGGAAACAGAAGTAGGGCAGTTGTATAGGCATAAGCACAAGTTTAGAAGCAAACCCCTACAAAACACAAGGAGGAATGCTATCTACCCTATAAGCCTTGCTTGTGTCCGAAAAAAGAGGCGCTTCTTCAACTGTAAGAAATGAGAGTATAATGAAGTGCATATCATTAATAAGAGGTGCGACGAGGGATGTGGATGTGTTAGAGCCATCCAAGGTGGAGTTGGAGAAGAAATAGAGTAAAGAGAGTTTTACTGTACCATTGTGAGGATGTAAACCGTCGAATAACTTGAGCGATCGTGTGAGACCTGAACAGAGAAATGGGTCTAAGTCAGAGTTCACGAGTTTAAAGTTTTTGTGTGAGAAAGTCTCAGGAGTTCCTACCGTCTTCGTGGCCGTCAAGAGCGAACGACCGGCCGCCCACTCGTGAATATTCACTTCTTATGTAAGTGTGCAGGGCGGTAAAGCTGTCTCGGTCGCTTCTCCAGCAGCGCCTTCCTATTACTCTTAGCGCGCCAACCTCCTCAATACCACTCAGCCCCCTGCTGCCCCTCCATCAGTGCTCCTCACACACATACACCGTCCTTCCATTTGTTTTGAATATTCCCTTGTCCCGCTATGGTCGCCCGTCATTCAGTCCTGCGCGCCAGCAGCAGCCTTTAATATCCAGCTCGCAGCTAGGATTTCCCACCTGGAGGGGCCCCATAACCTCTGCCTGACTACACCTCTAAGGCCGACTGCAGCGGGAGTTATCGTCAGGACTTTGAGCCACTCATGTGAGGTTCCTCGAAGAGCTTTGCATTATGGGAGACCTCCAGAGAGTGGGTGTTATCAGTACCAGGGCAGCGCGGCAGCCATCACGGCCACGACCAGAGATAACGTCAAGACAATACCACAGCTTCTGATATTGGCGGAGATGGGACAAGGGGAAGTCCAGGCGGATCTGGGGAAATGCGGAGAGGATGGTCGCTCAAGGGGAACACACGGAGTTGGTGGGAAGAGTCGTCCAGGGATAACTCAGGAAGATGCTGGAAGGATGGACGTCCAGGGGATATGGAGAGTGGATAGGAAGAGAGTTTTCTAAGACGACTTTGGGCGTTGTTGGAGAATCGTCAAGAGGCATCAAAATGCTGGTAGGCAATATTATCAATGTATAAAATACTTTTCTTTTCCTTACCTGACCCGCCTGGTCCTCTTGTAATATCCGGTGATCAATGACCATCGGTACGATGGTGTGACCTTCAACCTGGCCCGAATAAGTCAAATCAAATGCCACACTGTCATAATCAAAGGTCGTACCGTCGTACTGTTGGGACGCACCGTACGTATATCCCAGTAATACACAACAGAAGGTCCCGATCATTTATAACTACGTGATTAATAATTCAACCCTCTCGCAAAGGCATCAAAGGCACCTCCTACAGATCCGCCGGGCTGAAGTGCCTCCCTCGGATCTCTTTCCTGGCTAAAATTTCCATAAATCTCCAACGGAGTGGCTGGAATCCATCCTCTCATCTGATCCAAATTATATATCAGAGGTATTGTGTGCTACCACTATGGTATATCACCTGCATATTCATGGCTCCAAACCTGAATAAAGGCATTAAGGAATAGCGTCGAGGACGCCGCGGTAATTTGTTTTGTAGGGCGTCTCGGGTGTACTGCAGGAGTTGGGGGAGGGATGGTATTTGGAGGACAGAGGAGGAAATGCGTAGGGAGATGGATGGAGAGGCTGGGAAGGAAAGCCTTGCCGTATGGGAGAGGACCTGATTTAAAAGGACAGGAGTACAAGGGAAGGACGGCCAAAAGGAAGATATGATGGTCCATGACGAGGTTATCTTCATGTCATTATCTAAAAAGTAGTAGAAAGAGGATGATAAAGCGGAGGGTGGTGGGAAAAGGACGTGCTGGGGGTGGGGAAAAGCTGAATCCAGTGGTGGGGGAATGGATAGGTTAAAGGATATGAGGGCGCATCTGTCAGTTTCCTAAAATGAGGTACTGCTCCTCTCCTAGGGGTGGAATCATCCAGTCTCGTGGAAAATACATGTTCCCCTTCCTTATATGTGAGGCGCTCCTGTCTCCTGGAAGTAAGGTATAAAGGGCTCCTGAAATTGACATTCATCCAACTTCTGAAGATTATGCGTTCCTGTCTCCAGTAAGAGAGGTGCTCCTTTTTCCTTAAAGAGATATGCGCCTTCCTCCTAAAGAGGGGGGCTTTTGTCTTCTTAAGATGTACTCTTGTCTACTGGAAGAGAATGCCCTTGTGCAATGTTCTTTTCTCCTGAAGAGAGGTGCTCCTTTTTTCTTGAAGAGAGTGCTCCCTCTTCCTTAAAGGAAGTTGATCCCGTCTCCTGGAAAAGATAGGCTTCTGTCTTCTTGAAGAAATGTGCTCCTGTATATAAACTAGTCATGTTTGGGACGAAAATTGGCAAAAATACATTGAAAATGTCTTGCAGAGGTAAAGTGTTCCAGTCTCCTGGAACTGAGATGTCTCCTTTTCCTGGAAGTAAAAGGCATCCGTCTCCTGGAGATGAAGAGCCCCAGTTTACTGCAAGTCAGTTGCTCTCGTTAATTAAAAGTTAGCTGCTCCAGTTTTCTGAAGGTTTAATGCTCCTCTCCACTGAATGTGAGGTGTTATCGTCTTAAAGGTAATGAGTGATCCTGTCTCCTGGAAACAAGGAGGTGCCCCGTTCTTTCTGAAGCGTAATCCCGTCCTCTGTAGGTGAGGTATTCCCTTCTCCTGGAGATGAGGTAACCCCGTCTCCTGGAAAGGAGGTGTACCAACCTCCTGAAAGAAAGATGATGTTTCCGTATCTTAACAGTTAAGATCAAATCATATCATCACCATATGCTTATTTGTGTTTTGCGTATTCACTCGTTTACTTTACTCTCAGTGATTCTGAATTAATCTGGCTCGATCAGAAGTTCAGTGCCGCCTCTCTCTCTCTCTCTCTCTCTCTCTCTCTCTCTCAATGACAAGGTAACTGCTTGCTAATCAGTTATCTAACCCCTGCTCTTCATGCTTCCCACCCATCAGGCAGGTGTGTAGTTCCCCTATACCCGCCAACCAAACGTTTATATTCCCCTTGTCCTGGGAAGGTCCCTCAGCGTGTCCCCGTCAAGACGTGGTCTGTCTTTGATTTATATATCTCTTGGTGCTGCTCTTTCTAATGATGACTAAGATTAAAGTCTCTGATGTTCTTGGAGGGTTGATGATACACTAATGTCCCTTCGCTTGACGTAAAGGCGAGACGTTTATGCTCCTACAAAGTCACCCTTTACACTCCCACGTATTTACCTTCACACTCCCACAATCTCACCTCAACATATTCATCAACAAACCCCTACATGTTCATCCTCATTCCTTTTTACAGTCCCACATATCCAGCAGCAATGTCTTCTACTCTCACTTCCACACAACCACACACCCTTCACTACACTCATATGCTCACCACTACGCTCCAACAGTCATGGCCAATCATCCACAAATGATGACCAAACAGACAATCATGAGAGGCTGTCTTCGATGGCCTGCATGACAACCGCCGAATTTCATCCTGTAATCAGTTTGCTAAAATCTAACGGCTCTTGCAGACATAAAACAATAATCAAGCATATGGAATTATATTTGTTTATGAAGAAATGAGTGGTTGCTTGACGTCAGATGGTGCCCTGATATATTTCGTGTGCAATCCTTGGGAACACACCCTAACTGTAAACTCTGTAGGTACCGACGTTGTTTACATTGGCCTGATGCAGATGGAGGGAGCTGCGTAATAATGTTACAAGTGATGGTGGGGCTGTGGACGAAAGTGTAAGGTGTCGCCCGGAGAGGATATTCGAGAAGCAAAGTAGTGGGGGAACTGCAGCTTGGATCTCACGCTCCTGTGAACCACTGGGTGCGTCATTTAAGCAACTTTCTTGGTTTACATTCTTACATGAACATGTGTACAGCCTTGTGTGAAACGACTGCCTAGAGAGGTGACTCATTCTATTTAGTTTTAGAGGCCTCCCCACAGCGTGGGTCAGGTCCAGGGGAGACGACCGGACACCGCCGGACAAGTATCACACCGGTAGCCGAGTTTGACTCGTATTTCGAGCTTATAAACTGTGGGATTCTGTCCCGTGTAAGTCGTGAAGCAGTTCTCTCTCCCATCCTTACTGCTCTCCTCTCTTTCCCCTCGACACTGACCTTTAACCCTCACTCTTTTCTTAATGCGCTTCTCACCATCCCCAGCCATCCACCTCCACAAAGAGCGAGCGACCTCTCACAACACAGCCAAATAAACACTTCTAAAATAATCGTCCGCAGCTCTACCCGCGGCCAGATGCCCACCAGCCCGGGCTGGGTGCACCCGCTCTAATGTGAGGGATAATGACTTGATGGTTTTGTTGGTCTGCCACAGTCTCGACGCCTGGCTCACTCACCGCCTGGGAATGACTCAGCTGGGGAAGAAAGAGGTTACTGATTACATACACACACACACACACACACACACACACACACACACACACACACACACATATATATATATATATATATATAT
>JAYMFT010000722.1:0-32422 GCA_038088735.1 Panulirus argus | reverse complement strand
TTCAGTGCATTACACATGACAGCTAGAGACTGAGTGTGAGCGAATGTGGCCGTTTCGTCTGTCTCCTGGCGCTACCTTGTCGGCGCGGGGTGGGGGTGGCGATGATATTTCCCGTGGGGCAGGGTGGCATGAGGAGTGGATGGAGGCGAGCAAGTGTGAATATGTACATGTGTATGCGTATGTATGTATATATGTATATGTTGGTATGTATATATATGTACTGTGCATATATGTGCAAGTATATATAGATGTGTGTATGTGGGGATGGGCCTTTCTTCGTCTGTTCCCTGGCGCTACCCCGCTGACGCGGGAAACCGATCAAATATAATAAATGAATAAATAAAAATATATATATATATATATATATATATATCGCCTTTTCCCGCTTTAGCAAGGTAGCGTTAAGAACATTAAGGCTGCTGCTACCCGTGCCGTCTCAGCTAACATAAAAAAAATATCCTTTGCATCGTTTTCACATTTTAATGTTAAGTCTATGTGTGACTTTAAGGTGCGGTGTTCCTATGATTTACATTTTCTTGCATCCCCTTAAGTCATCAGCATAAGATCACATGCACTTACGGATTGCCTTGTCCATCGTCATTGTAAAATAATGGCAGAAGACCCATTACTTTGGTAAGTTGTGGGATGCAATCCCCTTTTCGTAATTTTTATGGTCTAGTTGGCGTCCACACAAAAAGAAGCTTTTTGTAGTTTGTTGTTTTAGTGGGCATTATGCTTGGACACTTCTGTAAGCCATTACGATATTATTACGCAGCACCATGTATGACCGAAGTTGATGTAACGTTTCGAGTAACCAAATATATATCCTGCGAGGATGATTTATTTGATGCAAACGCAATTACATATAATATGGCGTTTGTCTTAAGCAGACACTGCTCTACGCAGTTGTTTTCGAAGATTCAAATAATGGTAAAGTACATGCAGAAGTTTTCTGTCATTTCTTTCCCATTAAAATATAGTGACCTACACCCATTCTAAGATTTACATGTGTATTATGGTCTTATGCATGAAAGGAGTACGTACCGTATTTAATTGTTGCGTTTTGGAGCAGGTTTTGTTTGATCAATTTAATACTCAAGGCTTAAAATAATATCATTTTCGTAGGTTGATTATCTGGGCTTGCAAGCTTACGCGCCAAAGATTCGAAATCTTGAGAGTTAAGAGTGAATTGAACGAAAGTTGAATGGGCAAACAATGCTGTGTACCTCTCAATTATAGCCATAACTGAGCTATCAGTTAACAGAAATGTAAGTATCATTCACTGTAAGCTTTTAAATCCTCCTTATTAATTAGAATGGAAAATTGAGATAACTAGTCTAAGTTTTTGCACGTCTATTATGACCCATCCAAATAGCGTTCCGATGGTCAAACTACTCGGCCCCGTCAGTGCCGTCACCTCAGTGGCCAGTCTTACCCTGGCACCCACTAAGACCAGACGTAAGGTAGAGACACGAACATTGCTATTATTGAGACAATTCTTGGCTACGTAAAGATACGATAAAGTGAAGGTGAACTGTCGAGTAGATTAGTGTCTCCAAATCACAGGAAATTTATAGTGCAAGTGACTTACTTTTAACGAAATAGTTAAACCAGATAGCGTAGTTTAGATACATTTCAGGTGATGCAAAATAATATGAACAAGCAGTGATTAGTTTGTGAACTCGGTTCTTGGTCATGAGGTTGTGACGCATAACCCAAGTGTAACATTCAATTTAGTGGGGGTCAGGTCAGGGCGATATGTGCCTTTGGAATGTGTAAGGTGAGAATGAACAGAAAAGTTTTGAGTATACACAAGTTTTAAAGAAAGGGGTGAAATACTTGCTGTATTGTATTTGGTGAAAATCATATTGCGTAGACTGACCTGAATATGGTGCGGTACTTGGAAAAATTTTGAAGTGATTTATCACTTGACTGATGGCAGTGCCGGACGGCGAAAGGTAAGTAACATATTTACTTACGAAATCGCTTATTGATCTGATTTCTTATGGGTTAAGGTAAGTGACTAGATTTAATATGATTTATCAGACACATATAGCTCTTACAAAGCACTAACATGGCGTTTGGCTCCAATCAGACGACATTCTTCTGGGCTTTACACTAATGTTTCTTCCAAGCTTTTTATAAAGGTAAAGTACATGCGGAAGTTATAACTATTTGTACTGCCAAGATCACGAGTGGTCTACACGCATTTAAGGCATGAAATGTGTATTATAGCCTTGGATACGACAGGAATTCGTAGCGTATTTTTGTCACTTTGATCTCGTCAATTTAATACAGTGGGTGTATTTTTTTTTTTTTTTTACAATCGTTGATTCCCATAGGCAATTCATAATTTTAATTGGGGGTTAGATACAGTATGAATTCTGAGATGGGTCTGTGCACCTATGATCTAGCCATGCTGCTTTTGGCATCTTTGTGCGTTAAAGATTAAGACTCGACTCTACGACATCCCACTTAATGTAGCGCATGTCTGACAGTTAGGCATCACCACCTACATCACTAATCAGTGTTTGCCGTGCTTCTCTGCCTTTGTATACGACACCATTACTGTAAGTAACTACGTGTTTGCACTATACCCAGAGGGTTTTACACGTGGGGTTCCAGCTTTAGAACTTTTTTTGTCAACTTCTTAAATATACACACACCAACTGCATTAACAATGACCTGTCATTTTATTCCATTCATCCACAACTCGTCCTGTGAATTTAATTCTTTACATATTGATAAACTTTTCTTGCTTCATTTCTTGATACCTGACTCCTCTCTCATTCTCTCTCGAAGAATTGTCCACAACCCACATCATCGATGGTTTATACTCCGGTGATTGGGAAAGTTTGTGATCAGCCCTCACGCTTCTTCTCTCAAGATGGCAAAATTGAAGAGACTATTCTTTCCCCGCTTCTTGGCACTCTTAATTTTGGTATTTTGTTGCTCACTCTGGTGCTTATCTGTTAGCTCTTTGTGCCTTTTTTTTTTAAGCAATTACGGTGGCTGTAAAATTTGCCGGCAGATAAATCTGTGCTCCCAGTGGCCATCCAGACGATCTAACTGATTCGAATAGCCACCCAAACATGTGTTACTTTATGGTCAGTATTGAGCTTATTTTAACTCATTGACCAGACTTTACATCTGTATACATTGCTTAATAAAGGGATCTCATGTAGATCTACCAAGCTGTGCTTTTTCACCAGTAGTCAAATTAGCTTCATCTGGGCAAAAGCTGTAGTACAAGATGCTTAATACATCCTTATGCATTAATAACAATTAGGTTTTTCTTGTTTGTTGAGAATACTTCGAGAAAGTTTATTGAATCAGTAATAAATAACTTCATTCTTCCTTGACAACTGAGCACTATAAAACCAATCCCAGGGCTGTACTTGGGTTTTGAATGTATTGCTCTACTGTGTTGTCTACAAACTGAAAGCACAATTACATTCCCATTACATAATTTTTCCAAATTTCATATATTTCTTTTTAGTTTTTTTATACTTGTTTTCCATATCCCTCATGAGTGAGAAACTGTCAGGAACATGAAGAAAGGCCTCATTTGCTCTCATCCATTCTCTCGCTTTCTTGTAAAATACATCTAGACCACAGCCCACTGTCCACAAATGTTAGTCATTGATATGTTGAATTTAATCTTGTCATTTTCACTGCTAGCTGTACCATTAAGCATTTAGGTAATATAAGTATTACAGTTCCCTTTTTGGTGGACAGGTATATAGGTACAGAGTTAAACATTTAATGTTTTATATTTATCACATTTCAGGGTCACCTGTCACCATAATAAAGAACATGATGTATTTCTCATCAATTTCATGCATTTTTTTGTCATTTATGATTAATTGTACCTCATGTACATAGAATATTAACCATATTGCACGTTTCTTGTTTCCTTGAAACTGTTTTTGTTTTTCAAGCATATTCCCCCATGCATTTATAGAAAAAGATGTAGTTCATCAGTAAGGCTATCAACCAGTGTGTCGTAATTCAACAAGTGCAATTAATGATAAGGCTGGCCCTTCTATTACTCCTGGTTCAGGTTTATTTCTTTTTTCTTTCTTGTTTTTTATTCTTTTGTGATGTTCTTTCATTTCATATGAGAGAAACAGATGTATCAATTTGATCATCTTGCTGTTTATGATTTGTAATGGTGTTTACGTGACTGATCTGATGAGAGCACCGGGGCAAAATTGTTTCCCTTTTGATTACAAGTTTTTTACAACAAAAACTGTTCAACTGTCACATTAGAACAAAACAGATAATTTAGATGGCATACATTATGTTATTCTGATATATTTTGCCATAGTGCAAGCTGCCAGCATCTGCATAGTCTCTGTTGGCTAGTCAGTTGAAGAAATAGGGGCAGATACAGTAGCTGCCTGTTATCTTCTGTATGTACTGTATTCTAGATTATTTTCCTTGTGTAAGTGGCATTTAGTGTATTTGGTACAGTACTGAATATTATTTCCATTGTTTGCATACTTTTGAGAATTATTTTGAATATGTTTGTTCTTTTTTCCCTAACTCCCCATGATCCAGTAAATCATATTTTTTTGGATATTTTTCATCACTTCCCTTTAGTAGGTTCTTGACTAATTCATGCATTGATAATCTGTTACATAGAGGACAGTATTAACAAAAGTACCGTGGTGTATCAGTTTATAGTCTAGAGCGTTTCACGGAAGCAATCGGTCATCTTAAATATATGTATCGTAGGGAGTGAATGACCTGGTTAATCTATTTTCATACATTTTTTCTACACAGTTCTCTTCAGTATATTCTTACCACATGAATGAACCAATGGTTGTCGACATATTTTGAGAAAACATATAGCACCTAGAGTCAGAATCATGTGTTAAAAATGTTTATCTTTTACTTGGGGAATGAATTAGTAAATTGTATTTTTTAAATGTTTTTCTACATAGTTCAGTTGAGAATGGTAATGACTAATTCAGGCACTAATGTTAAGTTACATATTTAGAAAAATAATTGAAAAATGGCTGGTACAGTCGAATGTTTAAAATGCGGGTAGATGAGGTGAATGAGTCACTGTATGCAAGTGCAAAACATTCATAATTTTTTTGGTGAATGGTATGGTGAACTGTATATTTGTATATTTTGTACAATTCTCTTCTGGAGTTCCTTATCTAATGCATGAACTAATGATTATCTACACATTCAGAAAGAATATAAGAAGGTTAAACTGTATCTAGCTTATCCCCAAATCTGGAAGAAATGTGGCACTGACAGATAGGTAGATAGCTGTCAGTTATTGTATGCATGTATTTTATATTATTTTCATTGCTTACATAATGTTTTGAGTACTATTTGGTGCATTACTTCCATTGTTTTACATAAGGTTTAAGAAATATTATCATTATTGTTATTACTATTATTATTATTTATTCTTTTTTTCATACTTGATTGCCATAGACTGTATTAGCAAGGTAGTGCCAGGAGTAGATGAAGAAAGGCTGCATTTGCTCTCATCCATTCTCTAGGTGTCATTTGTAATGCACAAAAACATAGCTCCCCATCTGCAATTAGGCCCCACAGACCTGGCCTCTTCACATACCTTGGTAAGTCCACTGATATCACACTGACCCTTGTATACCACGTCTTGCCAGTTCACTCAATCCCATGCACGACTTTCACCCTCCTGCATGTTCAGGCCCTGATCACTCAAAATCTTTTTCATTCCATCCTTCCAACTTCAGTTATGTGTACCATTTGTTCTTGTTTTCTCCACTTCTGACATATGTATTCTCTTTGTTAACCTCTCCTCACTCATTCTCTCCATATAGCCAAGCCATTTCAGCAAATCTTCTTAAGTTCTCTCTACCATGTTCTTTTTATTACCACTCTTCTCTTGTACCCCTTTTACTACTCATTTGACCAAACCCCCTCATACCACATATTGTCCTCAAACATTTCCTTTCCAACATATAACCCATGCCTCACATCCATATAACATTGCTAGGACTACTATACCTTCAAACATACCCATTTTTGCCTCCTCAGACAATGACCTCTGCATGCATTCTTCAGTACTCCCATACCTGTGCCCCTTGCCTACCCCACGACTCACTTCCACTTCCATGGTTCCATTCACTGCCAGGTATCTAAAACACACCTTCAGATTAATGATCGTCTCCGAGGCACTAATGATAGTGATGATGATTTGGCAGATGCTGGGCTGTTGTTAGAACATGATATAGGGGAAATGAAAATGGGTTATTCTTGAAAAAGTGAGGATAGGCTAGTGTAAGATGGCTCTTGTTCCAGGCAGCTGTGATTAACATAAGGAAAAGTCCTTTGCATGTCAGTTATTCATATACCTCATTGACTGATGGTTTTGATTTTCCTACTACTAAGAGTAATAAATGTCTTTCTATTTTCCAGAAAGTCATGTGATGTAAATAGGATGATAGATAGTGAGATGTGCCATTGTGCCTCGAAAACTCTTTCAGAGATCATCACTTTCAGAAAAAGTAAAGGACCCTCATGCTAATTCGCTTCCCCCTTCCAACCCAGTTGAAACAGTGAAGTTCTAAAATTAATAATAATTGCAAATACATTTCAGGATTCAGTATTTTTTTCATAATTTATGTTCACTAATTCAAGAAAAATTTGCTTCATACTTCACGAAGTGATTACACTATTCATGGAAAATATGAAATACATTCATGTATGCATTGTGCAATGTGGGAAGGACTAGACCAGACCCAAACCAATACCCGAAGCTAAACATCACTGCCCTAATGAATTTCAAGTTTCTTAATTCCTATTACTATAAGACACTACACTCTCCTTGTCCACTAATATTCATTTACTTAACACTACTGAACAGGTGTTTATATATTGGACCTTATACACTTGTACTGCACAGGTTCGTATACTGTAATAGATTTAGTTTGTGTTGCATCACACTCGATATAACTAATGTACACTTAAGCTGTAGTACCATACAGGAAAGATTTTATGCTGGCCTGATTAAAGATATTTCACTCTACCACAAGATCTGGTCACTGCATGGGATACCAAATTTGTTTTACAGTTCACAAAATTTGTATTGGTATTTCAGCACAAGAAAAGTTAAATATTGAATTTTTCTGAATTCTGAATAAAGGTTTTGATGTACTGACATGCTGTGCAGCAAAGAACAGTCGTGTACATAACATTATGAATAACATAAATATCTGAAGATGATGTAGAAAAGATGTAAATAACCCCATGGTATATAGCAAAAAAAATCTTCATTTTTTGCTGTAATATTCATAGCATATCATGGAAGAAAGTCTCCATAAGTGTGATGCATATGGTATTATATGATGAAAACAAAGGTATGAGTTTGTGACCTAAGTGCATTGGTTGTCATGTAGATGAATGAGGTGATGTTAGATGTGCTAACAAACCAGGAATCAGAAAAGGGTGTGCTCAACCCAAGGGTCACACCAAGTATGAGTGTCTGCACAGTAACAGATGAGGCTACTATACCTGATTTGATAGATTTTCAACTTTTCTTGATATTTTCTGTGATTCAAATGAATAAAAATCTTTTGTTTTTGTTCTTCAGTGACCCAGTCATGGGAACTCTCATAAATTTTCTAATTTACCTTTTCTCCTTAGAACTTTTTTTACCCAACTTTTTTGTAAAAATGTTGTAAATAGTGTGATTTGCTATTGGCCCTTGAAAACTGTTTTAGTGATCATCACACTCTGAAAAAGCTCAGGACCCTCTCAGTAATTATCTTTTCTTTAGGGCTTTACCCTAACTGAAATAATGAAATTTCTGAATTACTAAACATTGCAAATATATTTCAGAATTTGGTAATTTTTCAGAATTTATGTTCATTTGACCTTCATTTTCACTCAAGGCCTGGCTTTGATAAAAAATGATATGGACCTCAGACCAACTCCCCACTAATAGTCTTTTATCAGATATTAAATGCAGGATCTGTTCTAAATGGCTTGAAATTTGAAGAATATTCTTTTATTGGAATAGAAAATCAAATGTACAAATTCATTTCAGACTCGTGTCCCTTCTATTTACTTTTACCTTTTCAGTTCAGATACCCTCTTGGAAATTAAATTAAACTAATTTTCTCATTTCAACTCGTGTTATTCTGATCTAAAACAGTGGAAGTGAGTGACCCATATGGCAAACTATCTCCCTCATAAGCATAGGCTCTGAGGTTATCCTTTGCTAAAAGAGGTTGTACAGAGTTCATACAGGTACTAATGTTGACCTGTTGCATTTTATTTGTTGTAGGTGAGCACATAGTTGTTGAACATGCTGCAACAGGACACTCTGAAGTAGAACATATTGTTTGAGAGCACTTTATCCAGGTGATATTTCTTTTTTGATCAAAATCCACATCCTCTGCAGTAGTATCTAGTGCTCCTATTGAACATACCACAAAGTTGGTTTCATCCTGATCTTTAAGCACTTTGTTGCCAGGAATCTTTGTGGTGCCTCTTGGGCTGACCCTCTTCATGGCAACAGTCTGACACCCAAGGGTTGATAGTCCTACAGAAGTAACTGGGACCTTCGTGCCTGCAAATAGTAATAATGTATTACCTCTCCACTAGGCAAGCTACTGAGCTCTGGAATTCAGTCAAGTTAGAGTGGAAGAACTGAAATGCCTCATAATGCTTCATAATAGAAGAACAAAAGTTGTATTAATCTTGATGTAAAATAAGCTCAGTCTTAAATAACACCCTGCCTGTCTGAAAACATCCCCAAAACTATGCGAGTTAAACTTTCTCTTCTGTGTCCTTAACATCATCCATCTCAACAATGTTACAAGCACCAAGTCAATATATCTCAAGACCCTTTATGCCAGTGATGCAATTTTCACATTGAAAACACTGAATACTAACTGCTAAGTTGCCTTGCACTCTTACCACATGGATACACTTGCAACATCACTACATTTAATGACTAAAAGAAGGAGGCAACAACCCCAATAAATAGTAGTATATAGGAAATCGTAAGAAAAATCCCTCAAATGAAAGGGAATACAGTGTTGGCTGTTCACCACCATTACACCATATTAAAGAACTAATCTCTGAAAAGAGAAATATACAGAGAAACTTATAGAAGAAGACAACAACCAGAATATCATACAACCTCACAGTACAAAGGAAATGCATAATTTACATAGGACAGGCCTGTCACCAAGATTTTCAAGAAGTTCATTTTTGTTTCTGAGATGAGCTTTAGGGGAAATATACACAAAAATTTATTGTTTATATACAGTAAAACACATATTCCCATGTTTTAAGGGATTTATGTTAATATGTTTATCATGTCTGAAAGCTCACTGGTCTGTCCAGGCCAACAGTGGTACATTTTGTTGTAGATTGAAGACTCAGAGTCAAAGGGGGTTCATTCAAACCCCTCAAATCCCCATGGTCATGGGCTTGAAGGATACATTTTCATGAAGGGACAGGAGTAAAGCTCAAGAAGCAGAGGTGTTGCCTGGCCAGGAAGAATGCAGGTAATATGCCAGTTGGCCTGTCTAGTGGTGTATGGAGGATGCTAGGGTTGTTAGAAGGAATGATAGAGATAAACTGTGATGACATACGCCACATAAAAGGTATTTCCAGCCTAGATGATGTCTGTACCAATATGAACTTGTCACAATCTTGAATCAACCCTTAAGCAGAGAAAAAGACCACTCACAATCTTGCTTCACAATTTAAGAAGCAATGAGGACTCTTACTCCATATTCTGTACAATAAGTCTTATCCCTCTCCCTTGTAGCAAAAAAGATCATTGCTTCCATCTGCTTATCCGGTATAAAATCCCATTTTGTGCTGCAAAAAAATACACGATCTTCATTCCCTGTGTAATACCTCTACTCTTTGTCAGCTCAGTGGTCACCTCATCCTCATCCTTTGTTTTCTGTTTTGCAGTTGCATTACTTTTGTCACTTTCTTTGAAATGCCTTCCCCCAAAGTATTCCTCACTCTCCTGTCCTCCAGTCCAACAGAACAAATATCATTTCTGTTGTACAGTCTCCTTTCATCAATGCCTTAAAATGTTTTCTCCATATCACTTGAATTTCATTATCTCTTACCATTAATATTCCATCCTTAAGTAGCACACTTTTATATTTGTATGTGTCCATTCATCTCGGTGGTAGACCAAAAAATATCTTATTTCTAGCACAGTAATTCAGATTTTATTCAACAATGAAAGAACTTTTAGGAACACCAATGAAATTTAAAACATGACAGCCGAAGAAAGTTCATCTTATTGAAATGACAAAGAACTTCACCATGTTCAATCAAATACCACTGTAAACAGTTTCAGATACAAGATTCTTGCACATTAAAAGTATGTCTAAATTGCTGTTTTGTCATAGCATTCCTGTCAAACAACAGAGTCTTCCAAACCTTTTCAGAAAAAAAAATAGTAAAAAAGAATTCATTAAAAACGTTAGCAAAGCTTTTTTTTATTTAGGATAATAGCATTTAAAATAACAGTATATGGTTTTCCTGACATTATATAATAAGTCAACATATCCTCTGGATATATCTGTTTTCAGACAGTTCAGCAGACTACATGCGTGATGCCTACATGGTATTAGAGCCATAAGCAATGCTCACCAATGTTGGCAAGGTACCAAAGGAGGAAAGAAAATGACAAGGATTCAGAATTGCTAAGACAGATAATGAATGCTGAGATATGGTGTGCTAATCTGTGCAATTTTTTTTTTTTTTTTATGAAAGACAAAATCCAACTTTCCATCTCTGTGATATAGTACAATACTCAAGTCACAGCTACAATTAATGAGGAAAGGATATTTTACGAGATTTTTCACCCAAAGTAAAAAAAAATTAAGGGTTATCCATGAATCATGATTAGGCTGTAAAGTAAATACAAAAGATAAACTCGTTTCCTCTTACTGTATCAGTTGTACATTGATCATTCCTACCTTTGGGGGAAAGAAATATCTGTTTGTTTGGTACTTTGCTCCTTAGCGATTGAACAAAGGTATTTCCTTCCTTATTATCATGACAATCTGTAACTCCTTGTATGGCCTCAGAGTCTTCTATTACATCTCTCACACCTTCCATGCCAGCTGGGCATAGAGCGATAGAGCGTGTAGCACGGGACCGATGGAGGCGAATGGTTAATAGGACACCAATCACCACTGTGGACCATGTTAAGAATAGAGTAAATTCACAGACAAAAATGAAAATAAACCAAATAATTGATATGATAATGAAAATTCAAAGATTTGAAATTATGAATTTAATCTCAATACATTTTAACCTTAACACAAAATGTGTTTTCAGAGGCTCCTACCTAATGTTCCTATCAACTACTTCTACTTAGTGTATTTACCAAATGTTCCAACCTACAACTTCTATCTAATGCTCTCTGCTAATGCACCTACCCACTACTACTACCTAATGCCCCTGTCTAATGTTCCTACTTACTACTTCTATCTATTGCTCTTACCATTTTGCTGAAAGGGAGGGTTAGCACATAGTGCTCACTGAAGAAAAATCTAGAGTTATGAAAAATGAGCTGTGTGAGTTAAGTGTTGTCACATGTTATGTGTGACAAGGAGACACTGTGTTTTTGGACAGAATGCCAGCTGTTCAAATGTGGGTGAGACAGAAAGAAAAGACTGCTACTTGGATCGGAGGAGTGCAACTTGACAACCACTGAAGTGCTGGCTCACTAAGCAGCCATCACTAACCCTCCCAATACCCAGGCAGGTAGTACTGGTAATACCTCCCTGGATAGTGACTGCTGACCAACAACTACAAACTATAGTCATGAAGAATGTAAAATTTGTAATAAAAAACTTACTAATAACAGCCATGGAAAGTGTAATAGCTGTTATGGCCATAGGTGCAGTGAGAGGGTTTGGTTTCAGGGGGACTTTAACCCATTCACAATTATCACCAGTGTGGGCCGGACCACATGCACAATGGTAGGCTGGTTGTAGATTGTAACATGTGCCCCCATTTAAACATGGCTGGAACACACACTCATTGATGTCCAGGCAACTGGTGTCCACCAATTGTTGTCCTGGTGCACAGCTGCAGGTAACAATAAATCATTAGTCTACAACATTGAGGAGATGAGAGAAGCATTAAAACTGATATTCCTTGGATGACCTCACCAATAAAAGGCCATGCCATGGTCAGTATTTGGATGCAGTATAAGCACCAGATATGCAAAATAGCATCTGCAATACTAGATATATTTCTTAAAAAGCCAATACACTCCAGCCTTCATTCAAACATTTTCATACTCTCACCACTTCCCACCTCAGCGAGGGAATGCCATAAATGGGCACACAATAACTTCATTTGCTCACATCCTCCACTCTCTCACTGTCATGTACAGGGCATTTTTTGGTTTGTCCTAACTTCTTTTTATGCCCTGGTTTATTCAAACATAAAAGCTGAATATTATTAAAGACAAAATGCAGTGAAGAAGAGATTAGTTATCATGATTAGCCATGATTTTCAATCAATTCATGGTTTCAGTTGGTGTCCCACCCTGTTTTTAGAAAAAAGAAAAAAATAATTAGCCAGGCTGCTACACTCTAAAGTCAACTTTACAGGTTTTCCCTATATGTCACTTTTAAATTTTTTCAGTTTCTGTGATTCACTACCTCTATGAAAAGGTTTCAGATATCAGTTTCAGTATCTTACGTCACTTCTTTCTCACCCTTTTGTCTCACACTAAATGTGCTCCTTTTGCACTTTAAACTTCATTTAATATGGCAGATTCAAGTAAGAAACTGCTGAAGTTGGTGAATGAATTTGGAAGCATGTGTGAAAGGAGAAAGGTAAGAGTAAATGTGAATAAATGCAGGGTTATTAGGTTTAGCAAGGTTGAGGGACAGGTTAACTAGGCTGTGTGTTTGAATGGAAAAAAATTGGAAGAAGTGGAGTGGGAGTTGACATGGAAGCGAATGGAACCATGGAAGTAAGTCAAAGGGTGTGGGAGGGGGTGAAGGTTCTGAAAGCACTGTAGAATGTGTGGAGAGAACATCATCTGCGAGGGCAAAAATGGTTATGTTGAAAGAATAGTAGTCCTAACAATATTATACGGATGTTAGGCGTGGGCTATAGGTAAGGCTGTGCAGAAGAGGGTGGATGTGTTGAAAATGAAATATTTAAGGACAGTATGTGGTGCGAGGTGGTTTGATCGAGTAAGTAATGAAAGGTTAATAGAGATGTATGGTAAAAAAAAGTGTGGTTGAGAGAGCTGAAGAGGATGTGCTGAAATGGTTTGGACATATGGAGGGAATGGGTAAGGAAAGGTTAACAGAGAGTATATATGTGTCAGAATTGGAAGGAACAAAGAGGATTTTGAGCAATCAGGGCTTGAACATGCAAGGTGGTGAATTGCATGCACTGGATAAAGAGAATTGGAAGAATGTGATGTAAAGGGGTCAATCTGCTGTTGATGGACTGAACTAGGGCATGTGAAGCGTTCGGGGTAAACCATAAAAATGTCTGTGGGGCCTGGTTGAGGTAAGGGAGCTGTGGTTTTGGTTCATTACACATGACAGCTGGAGAATGGATGTGAGCAGATGTGGCCTTTCTTTATCTGTTCTTGGCACTAACTTGCTAACATAGGAAATAGCGAGCAAGTATGAAAGAATGTTTTTATTTAGGAAATAGCGAGCAAGTATGAAAGAATGTTTTTATTTTCTTTCATACTTGATCGCCATTTCCCGTGTCAACAAGGGAGTGCCAGGAACAGACAAAGATTGTCTCCACTTTTAGAAAGTAAGATACAAGAAGGGGAGGGTATCCACCTCCCCCTCCCTTTAGTCGCCTTCTATGACACACAGGGAATATGGAGGTTGAATTTTTTCTCCCCTGCCTCGGGGATAAGGAAAAAAAAAAATTTATATATATATATGTGTATGTGTGTGTGTGTATGTTGTATATAAGATAGCTATGATTAGGGCATTCAGTTGTCTTTGTCATCTTCACTATCATTGAAAAAACTAAGCCCTGCAAATGATTACAGTCTGTAGTTGAATTATCAGAATCTCATTTTTAACCATCTTCTTTGCCTTCTCCCATGATTTTTCTAACTTCTTTCTATTCTCTGGGAGTTTGAATTCTCACCTGCACGTTGCAAGCCTCCATGAATCATGGCAGGAAAGAGGCGGCAAGCAGGTGGTGGTGTTGCACATATCTGGGGCAGTACAGCCTTGTTCTAGGTTTTGTTGAA
The DNA here is from genome assembly GCA_038088735.1 of Panulirus argus. Classification (NCBI taxonomy): domain Eukaryota; kingdom Metazoa; phylum Arthropoda; class Malacostraca; order Decapoda; family Palinuridae; genus Panulirus; species Panulirus argus. Next base: position 18,171 of record JAYMFT010000722.1, on the reverse strand, counting down.
TGGTTACTTGCCCCCAGATGGTCCCATTTAGAGAGGGTGGTAGTGGTAGGGAGTGACCTGACACACGCACATCATCAACACAACCTGTTCAAGTTTGCTCATAAAAACAAATATATGATGGGTTAACCAAATATAGCTTATAATGTAAACAAATAAAATTTTGGATATTCCTTCTTCATAGTATCCCATGTACTCTTCTGTATTCTCTCTCATAGATTTCTCCTGAACCATTCACCTTTTTTCCATACTTTCACTGTTTCCTGCAATAGGAAGGTGGTACTAAGAACAAAGAACAGCTTCATTTGCTCAGTCCACCCTCTTTCATGTATAATTTACTGAAATTAGAGCCTGCTATCTACAACCAAGCCTCACAGACCTTTCTGTGCTTTTCCCCAATCACATGTCCATTCACCAATACTCAAATTTATACCATTAAATATCCATACATCTCAAAACTCTAGCTCTTGCTTCATCAGCTACCTCTTCTGTAAGTAACTTAACCTTCTAGCTCAGCATTCACCTCTTACCAACTTAGTCTCAAGTACTTACATTCTGTGGTACATTTCATGAGTCTCCTTACTTTCATATCCAACTTAGTTTCAAGTATTTACATTTTGTGGTACTTTTTATGAGGCTCCTCACTTTCATTACATTCTTTCCTTAAGTAATTTAATGCAAATTTCACATTCGCCATCCCACCATCCTTAGTAACTATACTGATGTAATCTATCCATGTTGTGTATCACATAATATACACCACATCTTAATTATAGCCGCATTGGTTGTATGTATATTCACATCATACTTTTGTTGGTATTCTCTAAAGTTTTTGACCACAGTATTTTCCCATGATAGGGACACTAATCACCATGTTATTTAATCATATTTTCGATTTCACCTTTCTTCCTTCTTTTGTCAATTCAGCATCCAAAGTCACACATCCATCCATGAACTCATTTCATTGTGTAAATGGTGAAAATGCTTGACAAAGTTACACACAAAATCCCTGTCTTACCTACCATAACTGTAACCTTGAGTTGATTAGTTCATTCATACAAATGCAACATGCACCACCTTCATCTAGAATCTTCACTGCCCTAATAAAATTTTCCATTATCTAGTTCTTGCAGCTCTGAAATATGTAGATATCAAATCAATGAATTGAACTGTATGCATACACAATACTGTACTCTTCCTTTTCTGAACATGAAAATTCTGAATTCTTAAACAGTAATAGGAATGTCACCTTATCTTATATACTTAAAAAAGATAAATCATGTAGAGCTTGATTTTGACTGTGGTCTGCTGAAAAAGAAAATAAAAATAAACAAAAGAAACTAAACTCAAGGAGACAGCTAAGGAAACAATGCAAACAGAAACAGTTTCTGTGGGAACAGACTGGAAAATGTACTTTCAGAGCTAGAATACAAAACAATATTTAAGAAGTTCCTGTAAAATCTATAATGATAAGGTTAGTACTCAAATGCCACTGACAGAAAGTAATGAGAATGTCAGGAAAGAGACATTTTTAGAAAAGACATCAAAAAGCTAGAGCATAGAGCTCTCATGGGAAAAGATAAATGAGCTCAATACCCAATCTGTGTTTGAGAAGGATACAACAGAGCAAAGAATAAGTACTGTATGGTACGATGAAAGAGAATGTAGACACAATGAAAGATGTTGCAGATGAGGCATATGAAAATCCAAAACTATTTCATAAATCTATCAGGAGTAAAGTCACTTTAAAAGAGTTCATCAGACTCAGGAATGTAAAGGGAAGGATTGACCACTGGTGTCAAAAAAATAAGCAAGGAATTGAGTGGATTATAAAATGTAATTGCTGTGTGGTTAATACTATTAATGAAACAGTAATGAGATGAGATGGGGAGATGAAATGAACTAAAATTGTTGGTCAGTGATTAAGTAGGGTATTTAAAGATCTTGATCCATATAAGATGTGAATCTAATGAAATCTCTCCATGTGTTGTTTAGGATTGTGAAGAAACACTTGACAGGCTGCCTGAAATGTAATTAAAGATATAATTTGATGGGGTTAAAGTACCAAGAGAGTGGAACAGTAAATGTGTGTATTTCAAAGAAAGATCAAGAAAGTGCAATGATGAGTGAAGTCTATAAAATGGAAAATATAATGAGAAAGAAAATGAATGATTACTTGCAGAGGAAAAATTACCTAGGTAAGAAGAAATGGGTTCATAGAAAAGGGTTCATGCATAAAAAATCTTTTAAGACCTATATTAGAGTGAGCTCTGCTTTATATAAAAGATATGGTTGAGTGGAATGTGTGTTCTTTGACAAGTCCCGCACGAGAAACAGGTAAAGAAACTGGCTTTTCAGGAAGGCTCAAGGGAAGACTAAACTAGATTGAAAATTATTTTATTATATTTTATTTTATTATACTTGATCGCTGTTTCCCGTGTCAGCGAAGTAGCGCCAGGAAACAGACGAAGAAAGACCCATCCCCCCACATGCACACATACATATACATACATGCACATATATGCACAGTACATATATATACATATCAACATATACATATATATATACATACACATGCCTATACACATGTACATATTTACACTTGCTCGCCCCCATCCACACCTGACGCCACCCCGCCCCATGGGAATTAGCATTGCCACCCCCTGAGCCGGCGAGGTAGCGCCAGGAGACAGATGAAAAGGCCACATTCGCTCACACTCAGTCTCTAGCTGTCATGTGATGGAAGAAAACAGAGGAGGCATGCATGGTTGAGGTGCCTTTTCTATGTGGTCTGGGATGACAAGTGGTATGCCATAAGACTTAGTTTAGTATTATGACTACTGTTGGTCATTGGTAATGAATTACCTTAAGGAGTGGATTCATACTTGAATATGTTTGCATATGATGCAAAAATCATCTGCGAAATAAGGAATAACTATGATCATATCCACTTAAAAAAGGACTTAGGCAAGGTCCTAAGTTCATCAGATACTTGGCAAGTGAAGTCCAGCCCAAGTTAATGCAAAGTAATGAAACAAAGGCATATTGAAAGGCTTTGATATGACTTTAATCTGGGAGGAAACAAACTACACAAATCCATGAGACAGAGGAACTTTTGGGTCGACATAGCACCAAACCTTTTGTCAGACCCCCAATTAGGAACTGTTAAGAGGTAAATTATATGCTGGCTTAAAATAAAGATTACATTAGTTCAATAAAACTACTTACAATTCATATTAAACCTAAATTAGATCATCAATCTTAGGTTTGGTACCTGCCCTTAAAAAGCATAGAAATCTAATTCTGAAGGTGCAAAGGAGGGCAACAAAGATGGTGCCTGAAATAAGATCTGAGTTACAAAGATGGCTTTGAGGCTATAAATTTGAACTTCATGCAGTAGAAACAAATAAGAGGAAACTGTATTATATCCTTAGGTTTCATAATCAAACAATGTCAAAAGAACTTTTAAAAATGCAAAGGAAAAACAAAGAGATCATAATAAGAAACAAAGCAAGAAACTATCTAGAAAAAAGGTTTTTACATTATCAGAATTGTGGATGAATGGAAAAGGCTTACAAAAGAAACTGTGATTAAAGACAGTTTTAAAAAGTTATGGTAATGAAGGAAGATTAGAGGATAGGGTCCCAAAAGTTTAGAGCTAGCTCCCTATACTATACATACAGATGATTACTAAAACTTATTTTGGACAGTTATGTGAAATTTAAGAAAATTTGTCATTTACTGTCACTAGGCTGTGCTGTCACTCACTCTCTTGGAGGTCTTCATGTACCGTCACCAGGCTAAGGCCCTTAAACTCGGGGACACCACCCAGAGTTGTTCCATCCTGTTTATCGAAATTAATAGGCATGGGGGGTACAGCAATAACAGCTTGCATGCCTCTAAGCCCAACTGTGGTAAAGAGAGATGCCAGTGTGCTGTTTTGCCGCCACCCATCACCATCGTCCACTGAGATGATTAAGTTATGTCCATGACGACCTACTTTTATGGTGTGCCACAACCCATCACCTAGTGGGAAGCTTTCTAAACACACTTCCTGCACTGCCAACTCCACTCCATAAACAGATGCACATGCCACACCACCACGTAACTGTTACAAGCACAAAAGAAAGATTATTTCAGAGGAAATTAAAGAAGCCTATCTGGTAATGCATATTTGATGAAATGTATTTTGAGCATTGCTACCATTAGCTACCACTGTAGAACTCTGGAAACTACTTACCAAAGACAATTAATGAGAACTTACTTGTAACTTTAAAGCGTGAGATTGTTGATTGGATGCTAGTTGCATCAGAAGACCATTACGGTTCCCCCTTGCCCTAATGCGCAGCTGAAGTGTCACATCAAATTGATCAGGTGTAAATGACAGTGCAACCTTTGTGTATGATGCCTGGCCAAAAGCAACTGGTACTGTAGGTATGATGCACTCAGGCCCTGACCATCCTGGCTGACATTCACATCTAGGATTTTTCAGACCATCAACACAGTGGCCTCGCAGACCACAGGAAATATGCCTTTCCCTACAGGCAATCTCTTGGGGTCTGCAGCCACTCACACTGTCACTGCTGTATGCTGATTCACCCAGGTCAACCAGCTGGGAAGGAAATATGAACTTGTTTGCCAGATTTGTGTCAGAAAAAATAATTTGCTATGTAGAATTAAAGCAAGATTTTCCATAAATCAAAAACACCCAATTCTGAGATGAACATTTTGTGTTAGATGTGAAAAAGTCAAGGTTCCACAAAGACATGACTAAATTATTACCAATATAGCCCATGATGACAGTATTTTTAAGTTATAAGCCCAAAATTAGTTGGTAAATGAGATGAGCCAAGATGTAGACATGACTTTCACTACAACACTACCTCTCCGTTAACTGTGAGATGAGAGAGGCATCCATCTAAAGCCTGGTGCACTACAGTGGCTGACCACCCGAAATCCCCAGGTAGTGGATATGGTTGGGCAAGACCACCCAGTTGTAGAGGCACACTACCACCCCAACTCTTTGAAACCTCGGTATCTACCCATGGGGCCCTTGCAATGCAGTGAGTATCATTAGTTGTGTCAGCTGTCCAGCCATGCCCACAGAGGTCCACCATTAGTGTCACGCCCTGTAGGAAATACATGATAATTCATGAACAATTCTTCCTCCTCCTTGACTAGACTGGCTGAACACCAGATTGACACAAACAAATTTCTCATTCCTCTTATGTAACCAAACTTGTTAAATGTTTGCTCACATGAAGTAAAAAATATGAAATATTTATGGATTATTACAATCAAAACATACAATAACACTACTGTGAGTAAGATACCTGGACATCAAGATGCAGATGAAGGGTGTGCCAAGTGCTGGTGCTCAGTGTGACATTCACCTGAACCTTCACTGCTCCTCTTGCACCTTCTAGCACTGCCTGTGGCTGCCCATTCACAAGCTGCAGAGCTATCATGGGAGTGGATGGATAGTCTGGATGAGAGGATGTGGATGACAGAGGTCCTGAATAGAGCAGTAGTGCATGTGGACGGTGAGAGAGGATACGTATGGAAAGGGTGGTTGGGATACATGGTGGTAGTGGCTGAACCCACGCCCAGCCAGATCCTGAGAAGGTGCGGGTAAGAACCTTACACTTAAGTCCCCATGACCCTTCTGGACACACACACCTAAAGAAAACAAACAAAATGAATTAGCATTATTATAAAACAAACAAAATATATATCCTAATTCAGGGCATTCCCTCCTGTAGCATAACTCAAGAAGTAAAATATTAAGATCACAGAGCTGTCTGATGATAAACTGAATAATATACAAAGCAGACTAAATTGCTCTGAGAAACAAAATTCTGAGTCTATCTCATGTAACTTGAATAATGAAAATAAGTAGTTTTTTACAATGTGAGTAGTAATTAAGTTAGAAAGCATGAATAGATAAGATTATGAAACTCCCAAATGAACAGATCCGACTACAGAACATTCATTCTCTGTGAAAGGTTGGCATGCACTTCAAACCACAAAATGTGCCCGTGGGCCCAAAAGTAGATTTGTTATATAAATTTTAAAGATTTGTTCACATGCAGTGTACTCCAGCACAAATATTTTGGATGACACATGATGTCATCTATGTGGAGGAGCATTGGAATGTATTAGTTAGTATAGTACTATGGCGTAGTGAAGCTTTGCTATGCACACCTCATGTTTTAAATATTTTAGCTCATAGTCAGCTTTATATTCTGCCTTTTATCATCAAAAGTACACAGGAAAAAGACTCTTTACATTTTACATGCAGCAGAAGGCTACATGTGGAATTCTTTTTGTGGAGAATATAAAGTACTCTACAATATATGGCCTTGCTTAATTCACAAGCTCAAAGCTAATTTCTAACTAATTATATAAGTGGGAAACGTAACTAGAAACAATGAGTTGAGTTATTTATGCTATCCAATGAAAAATGCAATACAGCAAATTTCAAAATAAACTGTGTAATATAACTTTGTGTCCTTTGATGCTAATGGTTATGCTATGGTCGTTATAGCATATGCCATATTGAAGAGAATGATGTTACACATAATACATTTGGTAATTAAAGCAATATTCGGTTTCACTTTCACCTGTTGCTAGTGTCCATCCCAAGACAGCGACCACCATTGAGGCATGAGGTGGCTGTGCACATCTCATCCCCAAAGTGCTTATGGGTGTTGCAATTGTGGGTTCGTGTTAGACGTGGGGTCACCAGAGAAGTTAAGTTGGTGTCGACCACCTGTGAAGTAAATAAGAGGATTCAGTGGTGTAAATCCATTTTGTGGCATTACAGGGCTATAATGAACTAGAAGTGATGACATTTTCCTAATACCATACAGATATTGCTACTTTATATGATTTCAGCAGGTGTATAGCACATTTTATTACAATAAGATTCCATGCCTACTAATGGTTCTTTACATGTGATGAGTAAATAACTCTTTCATAAATCTAATAACTTTTCAAAGAAACAATGAGTTCCAATGCAAAAGTGAACTTGATGAATAACACAGGGGGTTCCCTTGTGAGAGATGAGTTCTTGGAAAGTGCAGCTCTAAGTGAACCCATTTTTCTCACAATTCCCACATAAAAAAGCTAGTTTTATTCTCATGAACCTAACTCACAAATATTTTTATGGTAGAAAAAATATTTAATGAAAAAGAGCATGAGTTAATGATGCTTTGTTACAAAAGCTGAATGATATTCTTAAACTCAAGCATATTATCATATTCTCTTGAGTTTTAGAAAAATATCTACTTCTTAAATAGAGAGCAGTTGTTACTGGTAAGTACATTTATGTGCTATATGTATGTACTACTGTCCATATGTATTAATGTATTGAATGCACAATAAACCTTTACAAACAAACAATGTTACTGGTAAAGAGCATATTTTGTAATCTAATGCCATTTGAGATGCAAAAAGCTGGCAAAAGAAGAATAAGAAGACTGAGTTTGTGAGTGGCAGAGCACACATTAAAGAAATCAAAAGTGGTGAATAAAAGATGCAAGCAATGACTCGGTAAGATAAGTCCACTAAAAGAATTTCATGTTTTCAACATAGTGAAGAGGAATACCTTAACAGTAACCATGATGTGGATTCATTAGTGACATACACTAAAATTTTGGGCCAGGATACATTTCTTTAAATTTTCATAAAAACAAAAATGATGATTTTGGCCTTCTTCGATGAGAATATTCTGAAAATCTATTTCATGTCACCTTTCCAATGCTACCTGGGTAGGTTGCTGCTTGTATTTTAGTCAAAGTCCATCACTAACATCCTTTGTGTTTTGACATCTTTTATGAACCAACTCCTTTTTTATCCTTGCCTTTGTATTTGAGGATAAAGATACCCATGTTCCTACTCCTTCCCTGTAAGTTTTACAGCACCTTCAACAATAATGTCTTTGGTTCCTAGCTACTGCACTCAATTCCCAGCTCATGATGCCATAGTAACTGTTGAGTTCTTATACCTTTCATAAATATATCCCTTTGAGTTAAGTTTCGTGTCCACTTTTTTTTCTTTTTTTTTTTTTTTTTACCACATAATCAAACTCAAGCATTATATGATCACATATGTGTGTGTGTGTGTTTGAGAGAGAGAGAAAGAGAGGGTGCATGCACATGAAGGTGGGCAGCTTTCTTTGTGGGAATTCTGCCCCTGTATCCCCTGAGTGTTGTAGAAGGCGACTAAAGGGGCAGGAGCTGGGGGGCTGGAACTCCCACTTCTTGTCTTTCACTTTCTAAAAGAAGGAACAGAGGAGCCAAGCAGGGAGTGCTCATCCTCCTCGAAGGCTGGGATGTCTGAAAGTGTGTGGATTTAAGCAGGATGAGAAAAGAGGAGAGATCGGTAGTATGTTTGAGGAAAGAAACCTGGATCTGAGTGAAAGAAAGCTCAAGGGTGAGAAAAGAAACCTGGATGTTCTGGCTCTGAGTGACACAAAGCTCAAGGGTAAAGGGGAAGATTGATTTGAAAATGTCTTAGGAGTAAAGTCTGGGGTTGGTAAGAGGACAAGAGCTATGGAGGGAGTAACACAACTTCTGAAGCAGGAGTTGTGGAAGTGTATGTTAGAGTAAAAGGAAGTAAATTCTAGACTGACGTGGGTAAAAATGAAAGTGGATGGTGAGAGATGGGTGATTACTGGTTATGTACCTGGCCATGAGAAGAAAGATCATGAGAGGCAAGTCTTTTGGGAGCAGGTGAGTAAGCGTGTCAGCAGTTTTGATGAGAGACCTGGTATTAGTTGATGGGTGATTTAAATGCAAAGGTGAGTCATGTGGTTGATGATGGTATAAATGGGGGCATGGGGTAATCAGCGTTATGAATGGAAATGGTGAACAGCTTGTGGAGTTGTATGTTGATAAAGGACTGGTGATTAGGAATACCTGGTTTATAAAGAGGGATATACACAAGTATATGTATGTGGGTAGGAGAGATGGTCAGCGGGTAATTATTGGAGTACATATTAATTGATAGGCATTTGCAGTTGGGGAGCAAAGAAGGTAACTATCTGTTAAACAGCTATAATGAAGCCCAACCTGGTGATGTAACCAAAAGAGTGATGATTTAACCACACATTTTTGGAAAGTACTTTCCTGAAAAGGTGGCTATAATGAGTTCCACCATGGTTTGAAGGCCATGGAGATTACTGTGTTATAAAGAGAGCCAGTAAGAGTCTCTGCCAATGTAGGGAAGCCTAAAAACTCTCTCTACAAAAGGCTGTAAAGAGGGTCAGTGTGTCGAGAAGGCCACACATATAATCTAACCGTAGAAAATACAAAGGGGAAAATTTACCTGCAGTGGGAGTGCTGCAGAAGCCAGGGATGCAACCGATGAAGGGTTATGTGGGAATGCAGTGTCTGGTTCAGAGGAGATAGCTACCAATTCCTTAGCTTCCCCCTTCAGGGTGTGTACGTCCTCAAGTGCAACCCGCAAGTTCATTACCTTCTCAAGCTGAAGACATGTACAGAAATAAATATGAAAAAGAATATGATATGCATTTGCAATCTAACATGTGTAATGATAAGTAAATTAAACATTCTCTTGAATTTGACCAAGTGTGCATTTTTGAAACCTACCATATGCACTCATTCACTTTGCATAGTGCATAGATCAGCCAAGGAAGCACTAATGTGAAAGAAAAACCAAAAACATTTTTTCTTTTTCTAACAGTTCTTCTCTGTGGCTACTATAACAGTGCAGCCCACTTAGATATCTCTCTCATTTTCTAAGTCCAGCCTTGCAGCCCACTTAGATATCTCTCTCATTTTCTAAGTCCAGTCTTCTTAAGATGTTGCTAATTATCATTTATTCCCACTTTTCTTCATTTTTTCAACTTCTCCTATGTACTTGTTATGGCTATCCATATTTTCCTCTTTATCATGATTTTAATTCCACATTTGAAAAATAAATGGCATTGCTCTTCATCCTCATTATAATTATACACTGGGATGATCAGTAACAGATGTGGTTTGGGGAAAGATACCCTACAAGAGCAAGTGTCTTTTGAATGTTGCCTGATATGGATATCGATGAAATGTTTCTGTAAATGAGAAAAAATCATTACATAAGTAAATGAATATGCAGATACATAAGATACAATTATCTTTCCTCTTTCTTTAATACAGGACTGCTATTTCCCACATAAAAGAGGTAGTGTCAAGAAAACATAACTGAGCCTTAAAGCCTTGGCTCCTTCCTCAGGTCCTTCATTTGGCAAGTAATAAAGGAGTGAAGGATTTCCAACTCCCTGCTCTCGCTCCTCTTAGTCACTTTCTGTGACATGCAGGGGATACATGGGCAGCATTCTTTTTCTCGCATCACTAGCGATAAAATTAAATGATAAACCTACATAATTTGTTATTTATAAAATGAATTCTGAATGTGAAAAATCCTATTTCTTCCAATAGAAAAGTAAAGTGAGCAACAGAGATAAAAGCAGCACTCATTCTGGGAATAGTGTGCTAATATCTCATTAATAACATGTGGATGTTCACCACTGTTTCCTCTGTCTGTTTTCTAGACCATGCTCATTCCTGTATGTCTTTGTACCGCTATCAAGTGTTTCATTACTCAATGTTGCATTTATGTGATGTCCATACAAAAATGATGTGAAAAGCTTAACCACTGAAAAATGTCTTTAAAACCATGCACAGCAATAGCTGATGATTGCTTTGGTGAGTGACTATTCAGTAGTGAGTGCCATGTCCACTATGGCAGCCAGTCTGAGACAGATGACTTTTGGTGTTCATACAACCCACATTCTTACATTACAATACTGCATATAATCAGCATGAAACTGTACAATTATTACTGGAAAGTGCCCAAGAGAGATGTACTCTTGGGAAGAAAAGTAACAGGAAGAGCATCAGCTGTTAGATAGAATGAGACATTTTTAAGCTGTTTTGATACTGGTCATTGTGATGCTGATATTGTTTGAGTTCCTGAGGTATTAAATGTGTTATATGGAGAAGTTGTTTAGACAAATCATTGTAAGGACCAAAAACTATTTCTCTTTGGTGACATTTGTTGACGTCTGCATAGTGAGCCAACACTAAATTGGCTGTCAAGTTGGACTCCAGGTAGCTGTCTTTTCTTTCTCCCTCACCCACACATGGACTACTGGCATTCTGTCCACAAACATACAATCTCTCCTTGTCATACGTAACACTTAACAACACTGAACTCGCACAAATCATTCTTCGTAACTAAATTTTCCTGTGGTGAGTACTACGTGCTAGCCCTGCCTTTTAGCAAAATGGTAGAAGTAGTAGGCAAGAAAATATAGGCAGGGGCATTTGGTAGAAACATTAAGTAGAGGTAGTAGGTAGGAGCATTAAGTAGAAGTTCTCTACTTATGGAGACTCTATTGCCTTGGTTATCCTCTTGAGGGAGTTTCAGTTGGAACAGGTGTTCAGAGATAGAGATAGATAGACATCTGTTGAAAAAAACAGATAACAATTGCTATATTGATAATCCAAATCATGAAAATGGCAATATTTTCTTTATTGCTTTCACAAAATGTAAATCAGTGTGCAGTCTTTTAAGAGTGACTTCCCTTGCAAATACACTCCAGTATCAGTTTAGAAATCATCAAAATATATAGAACTTATAAGTATGAAAAACTTATTGTATGTTCTTAATACTAGCACTAAAGTATTATTCATAAACACCTGTCCCCCAACTTTCACAGGTTCAACTTGCATTTGAGACACCTAAGAAAAGAGTACAGTCTCGACATGCAACACATAAGCTTCATACTTGAAACAGATTTGAAACAAGAATGCTTTTTTACCTTTACATTTTTAAGGTATAATATTTTCCTTTAACAATAAAGTATACTTATCTTGTATATTCTAATGATGTCATGGTAAATTTTCATGGCAAAATATGTTTCAGTTCATATATCCCACCCATAGGCAGTCTGCTTGTGTGTAAACAAGAGAATGCCTGATGCATGCCATAGTTTGTGTAAAGCGCCTTCTCCCCTAATTCTTAATACCTCCAAAGCAAATGTATCCATTTAAGTATATCTGTAAGGAATGCTAAAGATAATCAGAAGAGTAAAGGATGTAAGGCTGTCATGATTGTGAAATCAGAAATGCTTAGAAGGTTTGATGATGACAAGAAATTCTTAACTATAGTTGACATATTTAAAGAAAATAATTGAAGAAGGAGGTTACACATATCAGCAAGTATTTAATAGGGAAGAGACTGGCTCATTTGGGAAAGAATGCAAGACAGGACACTGATTAGCAAGGAAAAAAGACAGCTCCAGGGTTAAAAGCAGCCAGAGAGTGCTTGATGTTTTCTGTGGGAGGAAGTGCTGAGGTAGATTTTGAGTGCAAACCCTTTTCTGCTTTCAGTTAAAAAAATACCCAAGGCTCTGAAGGGCTATGTGAAGTCTGTTTTACCTTTGACCTGGCAATAGCTGTTAATCAGATAATTTGTGGGGTGACAGACAACCCCAGTGTCTGTCCCTCTTCCCATGTAATCCTTAGTCTACTTTAGCCCATTCCAACACCCCTTAAGTTATTATCATCACATTTTTGATAAATTTTCATTAAACATCATCTAAACTGAACGACATGAGATAATGGCATATTTTTCGTAAACCCATATTTAAGTCAAAAAAAAAAAAAAGTAACATAATCCCCAAAATAGGTTTCCTAAATAGGTTACAGTTGCTCAACTAGAGATGAACCTATTTGTGACAGGGTTTTGAGCAGGATCGGTGCATTATCATTAAACAAATAATGAGTTTCAAAAGTTTTTCCAATTCAGTACAAAGGTAAATAAATGCTAGTTACTGGCAAGATGTCTAAAAAGAACAAAAAAAAAAAAAAAAAACATGATAAGAAGGCAAGATTTTTTTTTTTCTGCTGTGTTGGGAAAGCTACCAGTGATATCCAGGTACAGCCCTAACACTGAAAATGTTACAAAGAGGGTCATGTTCCCAATTAATACAACTGGTTTCTCTGTTAAGATATGACTACAGACCTAGCTAACCCCTCCTAAGAGGTGCCATACTATGAAAAAGGAAGCCTAATAAGAGGATGTTTATAAAGTTTTCTTTTCAGTGGTTGAAGAAATCCTATGAATATCAGAACAAAATATTTTACCCTAGACCTGTGAATGTATCAGGTCTGATATTCAGAAATAAGGATCCAGTAAAGACTTGTGACAATCTTGTCTAGTACTCACTTGGTGCAAATGGATTGCTAGCAGGCCATACAATCTGACTGGGTCCATGAAACCCCCACCCATTTGCTTCACACTCAGCCACACACATGCGAGGGATGGTGCAGCTGGTGAGGCTTCGACAGCAAGGATGGAGTCAGGTGAGGAGGTCCTGGAGAAGGTGGGGACAGAGGTGGTGTTGGGGGTAGGGAGGCCATACACACTGATGATCTCCACAGCCTCAGCTGGCCTCCCTAAGAACTGCATCACAGCCTCTGTCAGGGTGCCCAGGCCGCCACCACCATGCTACAAGATATTCTACACTAGTGTACAAGAGTACTGTGTAGGGTGCAAAAGTGACACATTGGATACAGACAAATGGAGCATTTTTGACCAACTGACTATTTTGTAAAGTTACCTAAAGATATGCAGCTCCTAACTAGATCAATGTGACATATGATTCCTTAATACTGACAGGAAACAAAGATACCTTAAAAGGAATTTTGTAGTAAAGTACAGTACATCTACAGGATGTAAGTTATAATGCTTTGACATGAAGTTTGCTAGTAACAATAAACATCCGCATAAACAGCTTTGAAGGATAACTCTTCTTTACTATAGAGTTCTTCATGATTCAAGTGAATATGGAAGTTTCTTCTTTCGTCTGTATCAAATTTTCTTAAATATATGTGTAAAAGAAGGTTTACAGATAAATGAGAAAAAACATATAACTATCAATCTGCACCAATATGTACAGCATGAAAGAGGAAGTGGGTTTGCAGTTATCACCTACCCAACATTGATATCAACTGCCTGAGGTGTGTATATACACATGTAAAAAAAAAGTAAATTATATTTACTACCCACCACCAATATCAAAACAGTTCGGACAGCAGCATTACCGCAGGTGTCCATCCACTGGCGAGTGCTGCTGGTGTAGTTGGAGTTAAGGTGAGAGGGATGGCATGGGCCAAGGCTTCAGGTGACAGGTACTTCACACTTACAGACACTTTGGCTTCCACATACTGATCCCACACTCTGTCAGACACGCTGAAGTGCAGGTCATACCTATTATGACCCCATCAGAGAAAAAGAGTATCACACATCTTAGCCATATCAGAAGAACAAGGAAATAATTGGGTTATATTCAAATGCTGCTAAATTCTATTGATGACCATAAGGAGGGAGATAAATGGTAATGTCTGGAAGTTCAAATGAAAAATGTTCTCAGATTCAAAAATTTAAAGTTTACAGTAAGGAAGCATGAGATAAATGGCTAGAAAAGTCAGTCAGTTACAATATAAACACAAACTTAGGACTGTCACTAATTTGAAATGCCTTTAAAAGTCAACTGCTAGTTGTGATGATGGCTGTGTAAAAAGAAAAACACAAAACAGTTAAACAAACAAGGTATAAGTTAGTGTAGATTCATCATAGCTTATAATAAGTGATTGTTTCTCGCAACTACCTTACTCAATGGCAACATTCGTCATTACAGCAAAATGATTGTAATTATTTTTCCATATTTTTATTTTAAAGATAATACAGGTATGTTTTTTCACATGCATAGTGGTTATCTAAATACTTCATCCAATACAGATTGGAAAGGTACCATCTAACTGGTGTTAAGAGAATGGAGATATTGGTCAAACCAGTGATATTGCTGTATGGTTGCAGAATTAACAGTATGCTATTATTCAATTGTCTTGTCAAGTATGGGAATAGGCCCTGAAGGAGTGAGTCATTTCATTTTTTCTTGCTCCAGAGCCAGGGGTTTTTCCAAGCAAGCCTCCTAGCAACCTCCTATCTAGGCTTTAGTGATTCTTGAAAGGAAAGATTGAAGCCTTTGGTCATTCTTTAGGATTAATTAAGAAAAGAGCCACGTGCTGAGAATGCCATGGTGTGTACTCATTTCAGGCAGATGATAAGGTTCATCCCCTGTAATGAACTGGGATGTATGCCACATGCCTAGAATGCTATGGTGTATATACTCAGATCAAACAGATAATAAGCTTCAATGAAATACTACAACATAATCTTTGGCACGATGGTCCCTCTGGTGCTATTCTATATTCAAGTTTATTCATTGTTACTGGGCATTAATACTGTCCTCAAATAAGCACTGTTTCACACCTATTGATTAACACAGGGATAACCAATTTTCTGAAGACAAAGACTTCATTTGTGCAAGGAAGCTTGAAACCCCAAATAATCTGGCTGAGAAAGACTATTGCAACACAGATTCAGGTGCCTCTGACCTCCATACTAAACTTACCAATGCAATGAATCATGCTACCAAGATAATGTACTTATGCTGGAACTGAATATTTTTAGTGCATCTAAAAACAAAATGGACAGTGCCATCCAGAAACTCTTCTTGAATCAAGGTTCTGGTTCTCATCCAGGACCCTTAAATCAAATAAGAATTTAGTATCAAATCATAATTACCATGCACAGGCTTGCTGCTGATAATGCTGTCTGCTTATGTATAAAGCAAGTGATGTTACATGGAGGCTGTTGGGGTAATGGTATCTTACATCCAGTGCAACATAGATTCTAAATCTTACTGGTACCACTGCTCTTGTACTGGTTTTGCAAATACTCTGATTGAAGTCCTAGGTTTCAGCAAGGTTTTACAACAAAGGCTCAACACGTGTAACTTTTTCATTGTTATTCTTTTCGTAATGCAATAATATTAACCATTACTTGTAAATATTCTTGTAGTTCCTACTGAATATATGTTATGTATTGCAGCAGTCTTACCTCCCCTCTCTGACTTGGGTTGAGGCAAATATGTCACCAGTACTAGGTTGAAGGGTGAAGAGTGGATGGGGAGGTCCTGACCACATGAAAGTTTTGTCCTGTAAATCCCAGTCATCTGGGTCCTCCACATACACTCTTCCAATGGCAGCATCTACACCCCCACCCTGTTCAAGTCATCACACAACTAATTAGGGACTCAAATATACTTGTAATTTTCTAAATCATCTGACACCATTTTCAGTCTATTATGTAAGGTGAAGATGAAACATCTAGTCCTAGGTACATCAGTGTGGACAAGAATGATTTATGTCAGTTAATCCACTCATATTTACCATGTTCCAAAGAGCAGTCTGTACATGTTAGCCTGGGGAAGCAAAACAAAGGGTATGGATGCTCTGGTTTCAGTATATGATCAACACATATATACATACACAAGACATTTCAAGAAATCAAGCAAGAGACAAGTTAAAGGAGATGTGAAGGAATTCTTTAGTAAAAGAGTGGCAAGTGATTGGAACATGTTTATTGCTGAAAGCATTAGAATGTTTTGGAGTTATATAATAATACAGAAGGTTTGAGGTATGGGACTCTATGAGTGCAAAATTTCTTCTCTATAGTCTACAAATTGGTAATTATACATACACATCCTACATAAGGACAAATTTACAATATGCTTAACAAGTATGTTCACCACATCTGAAGAAGGACAAAGAACTAATAGAGACCTAAGAATGGAAACATACATGGTATCAGAATAAGAGAGCTGAGTTACAGGGAAAGATTAGAGGCCTTAAATCCATCCATCATGAAAAAAAGAAGAGTAAGGGGTGTCATACTTACAGCCCCTAAGTTTCTGAACTAGTTTAATAAGAGCAGGGACCAGTTCTTTAAAAGAAAAAACGATGAAACAGCCAAAGGTGATACCATGAAATTAAGCAAGAAAGTGAACAGAAAAGATGTAAAAGCACTTTTATGACATAAAAGTGGTGGATGAATGAAATAAAAATAGTGGTGGATGAATGAAATAAACCTAGCAAAGAAATTGTGAATGTGGACAGCAAACAGAAGTTTAAACTGTTGTATCAAAGGAGAGAAAGTCTAAGAGAGTGTAGAGCTCCATCCTCATACAGTTCAAAAAGGTACTCACTGGGGAATAAACATCTTAACAGGGTAGGAATATGAATGCAATTTTTCAGTACATGGTGCTCTTAGTTAAGTTTAGGTTAAGTTTTCTAAGGTAATGATCCAATCCAGTCAGCTTCCCTATCCTGGCCTGACCTTATCTCTTTAAAGTAAATACATTATAGTTCCTTGTACATTTCTCTTTTATAGAAGGTACATGGTTCTTCAGTATCACAAAATATTCAAAGAAGAATTGGTCACAATTTGCTGTAGATTTACAGCGGTCAGTATTGTCATATGATTCATTACAGCCATTTGTGAATTGGCCTAACATACTAAATATATAAAATGTACCTAGGAAGAGTAAGGTATCTGTAGTGAATAATTCATAACTAACCTGGGTCTTCCAGAGGTAGATGGTCTTTGTAGCAGGTTTCATGGGGTTGTCATTGATGTCGTCAATAATGATAGTGACAGGCTGTGTGGCAGCCAGCCCACCAGCATCTGCCACCACCACCTCAGCCATCAGCTGACGGTGCTCCTCCCTGTCAATGGGCCCTACCGTCCACACCTCTGCCCCGCCACGTCTGCTGTCCAGATCTGATCCACATATACCCCAATACAAAGGAATATAAAGGAATACAAAATATTTCACACAGTGACAGACCACTGGGTCTCTTCAAGGCTGTTTGCATTACTGGAAAATGTCAGAAAGTCATAGATTAGTGTGAAAAGAGTAGAAAGGCATACAGATGTTTCATAGAGAGAAATCGGCAAACTTTTCATGTAACTAGGAAGGTGCAAATAATGTCATTCATGGATTTAAAACCTAATATTTATCAAGTGTGTTCTTAAATCTATCTATGTTTCTGATTTTCACCACTCTGATTAGTAACTCATTCCATATTTCTTTGTTAGCTGAGATGGCACAGGCAGCTAAGGCCCCAATCAAGGCCATCCCATTAACGCTATATATATATATATTTTTTTTTTTCCCCATACATATTCGCCTTTTCCCGCGTTAGCGAGGTAGCGTTAAGAACAGAGGACTGAGCCTTTGAGGGAAAATCCTCA
>JAYMFT010000711.1:0-17412 GCA_038088735.1 Panulirus argus | reverse complement strand
ACACATAGGGAGAGAGAGAGTGAACGTTAATGAGATGGTTTTACCCAACATAAAAAAAGTAAGGGACAAAGAGGACTCTGGGAGCAAGGAGGGTGTATACTAAAATCCTGTACTTGGGATGCAAGGAATTCTCCGAATCAAAGCGAAAAGTACACGCAATATTTCCGGATTTTCAAAAATGCATAACGTAAGGGAACAGAAGAGAAATTTTGAGGAATTTTGAGTTCTAATGGCGTGCGAAGAAAGATTTTTAAATTTTCTTTTTGAAGAGCTCTTAAACTGGTAGCATATTTTGTAATAAAAGAAAATGGTAAGAATGCATGGTATGAAATAAATGTCTATGTAATGTAGACCTGACCATTCAATGAATTCATGGATGGGGCAATAAGTGCGAGTGAGGTGCGGTAGCTGTGGGTACGATTCGCCGTGATGGTAGAGAATGGAAGCTGCCACAGTTACTATATGCAGATGACGCTGTTCTCTTAGCCTATTCAGAACCCGAGCTGAAAAGAATGGTATATCATCTTGGTGTTGTGTGTTAGTAGAGGAGGCTGAAAGAGAAAGGAAGAAGTTCTCTAACTTGAAAGGAATCAGAAGTCTTAGATAATGAGCACGAATGGAGAAGAACTCGAAGCTGTGGAAGAATATAAGTATTTAGGAGCTGTGCTTGATAATGTTGCCAGTGGAAAAGCAGAAGTCTGGAGGTGAATAATGCACGAAAGAATAGCCAAGGATGTTCCGGTGGGATTCTGTAAGAATTTGAGTGCAGTGGGTACAAAGGAACTGAATAACAAAGAATTTCTTTCTACTCGATCCAGTGGATACAAAGCCTTAGTTAATATACATACAGTTGGTAAAATCTAAAAGGATGCTCCAAGTAGCCCTTGCGTCACTTATAGTGCAGTATAGTTATTGGAAACGAAGTAAGAAGAGCTGGGAATATCTTTTGGAAAATATAAACGTAAAAAGAATCTTTTAGTTCCATGGTCAAAAGTGGACATTTTCCCAAGTATTACCTTGGTTAAGTTCTAGTTTTCATATGGGATATAACTAAATCAAAACTCAATCTAGAGTTATACGTCTAACGCCAATCAATTCGAAAGATGCTGTGAAACAAATGTACTACGTATTATAAGTAAATGATTTACATTTTTCAAGTTATAATCAAGGTTACGTCACAGGTTGATGTGTAACTCCTGACGCCGACGATGGACAAAGTGATCCCAAGTCCCTACCGTATCAAAAAGGCAACACAAAAATAAATCAGTACTTAGTTGCAAGACCAATGGTGAAATTATCTATTCTACGTGGCCAGTTAATTTCCAGGAAAATCCTTTTCACAAGACGATAAGCCAAGCAAAATCCAAAAGAAAAGAAGAGTTATTAGTCTTATGCAAATCGTTCATGAAGATGCAGAGGAACTCCTGTGAAAAGTTCCATTAATTTCTGACTCAAGACTGTTCAGGTTATGTGCCAGGATGAGTTGAAGGTTGAATTGAGACTCCTGACGAGTGACGGTGGAAGACGGACATACACAGACGACGACGAAGACAAAGGAGGAGACAGTGATCCTCGACTGTCTGCCACGCTACACAGGCGACACAGAAACGAAGGCGTAAAGAAGAAACAAATGCACAGTAGAGTAAGAATAACGACAAAAGACCGATCACCGATATAAGAAAGATATACCACGTGAAGAGAACACATTGGCAAAGCACATGGACATGCTATGATCTTGTGGCCATGGAAAGCGTGTGGCAGAGGAGGTTAGTTCAAATTTGGGTTGAAGGTACTTCAAGGAGAGGAGGCAGAGCTGCAGGAAGTCCAGTTCTATGAAAACAATAAACCTGTTTCAGAAACGTCTCATAACTAGAGTTTTAATTTTTTCCAATTTTGTCCTGTTTTCATCAACGACCAAGAACATCCTTATGAATTTCCTTACCATGGAAATGCGTAGTCTACTGAAAACTTGCCTCTTCGTAACTCTCCGCATCGCGAATTAGTCACTCGAGAATTCAGTTCCACAATTGATTTTCTCGATAAACAGAAAACCATGACATAACATGTGTTGGACTAATGATTCCATATTTCTTTTTTACATCAAGTAACACAGTGGACTTTCTTCGTCTCCGTAGCATCCAAAATTCAGCAATGCTGACATTTCTTTAAGATGTAGACATCACGCGACTGGGTTCGTTCTCAGGGTATCATGAACGATGTTTATGTGTCCTGATGGGGGATGATGAACTCCCTCGATAACTTGGTCCTTAGCATATCGTAGATTATGACATGTATCCTGATGAGGATGCTGAATGCACCACTCGCTTCGGCCTCAGGACATCATGACCGATGGCATGTATCTTGAATACGATAGCACACCAACCACCAGCCTGGTGCTCAACATATCATGGACGATGACACGTGTCTTAACGGAGGACAATGAACCACCACTGGCTTGTCTGTCAGGACACCGTGGACGATGACGAGTAACCTGATTGGTGACGCTATCCACCAGCGAGTCTGCCTTTGATGTACTGTGTTGTTCAACCGCTGAATATTCGTGAATTGCAGCTACTATCACATAGGGTGCCCGGCATCTTTCAAACCCTTGGATATCTTGAAAACGTTCTTTGGATATGACCGCCCCCATCCTAAAGGAAACAACGTCTTCTTTTATGTAGAAATAAATTAATAAGTTGATAAACAAAAATAATTGTTATGCGAAGGGGGAATTCATGCAGATGTCACGATGGTCCTTGTATTTCAACACTTTCTCCACAAGATACCTGGATGTTTATGACAAAAGAGACTGTACCTATGAAACAGCTATATATCACTGACAAATCAAATCGCTTCTTTTGTCCGATTCTTCGTTTCAAATACATGATTCTGTCATAAAAATTCACATCTTACAGTTAAGGTTATTTCGGCAGATAATGTCTCAGCTGGAAGAGAGACAGATGTGGTCCTGTGAAACATAGCAATGATGGTTTATCCAAGGAAGCAAACATATCGACCAGGCTTCCATGTACTGCTTTAATGTTGTAACATAGACGAATATCCGTAGAAAATATTCCTGGAGACATTTTCCTTGAGTTTCTACTATCCTCCAAGCCAGTGCTGTCGAAAAAAAAAAAAAAAGATTTATTGTAACTTATCTCTCGGGAAATCATTACACTGGCTTCTCTGAATGATAATTTCCGTCTTTATAACCTGTTCCTTTCATACCATGAAATGATTATATATTTCAAGAAATCTTCTTTATCCATTTACACATTCATTTATACAATGAAAGTTAGCCATTACCGACATACCACAGTGCACCCTTCGTCACCCTGCTCATCCAACCTCTTTGAGCCTAAAGAGACCGGCATGTTCCATCCGCTTTGTGGTATGAAATAAAGGTTTAACACGCACTGCAGAAGTGTGACTGCCGACAATAACAAAAACAAATGACGCTGGGAAACTAATCTCCCCGTCTGGCCTCTAATGAGGGAATGAAAAATGTTCGTAAAAGGTTTTTACCTGACAAGATATTCATTTGCAGAAAGTTTCAATCTGGACATTATATATATTTACTTTGTCGTTTTCATTCGCAATCTCTATGATTATGTTATGATGTCCTTTCATAAGCCTTCACTAACAAGTTCATCCTTCGTAGTTTATACAGACTGAAACATATCAATTCGAGTGTGTCAGCTTGTAGACTTCATACTCGCTCATACACCTCCCTAGTGTAGCGATTAGCGTTGCTGACCATGACACATTCACGGGCCACACGGGGTCGAGCGACTTCGGTTCCCGTTCTGGTCGCGTCAAGGTCTGCCCATAGTCAACCCAACTGTCGGTCCTTCCCTAAGGGTTGGTCGATGAATTAGGTCCCTGGACTTAATCTAATGGCCTTAATTTTGAGCATTCAGCTGCACCGTGCTGTCTCATCTAACAGAGAATAATAAAAGCTACCGTATTAAAACGTGTAGCGCGTCACTTCGAAAGCTTTTCATATTACAAAATGTGAGACTATTCATTAAAACAAGGTAGGGACGTATAGAGTAATTACAGCTGTTAGTTCACAGTCAAATTATTTGGGATTTTACTTATAAATTGCTCTAAATTATACTAGAAGAGATGCGAGGATATGCCAACTGTTACGTTCACTCCATCCTTTGCTGCCAGTTTCTGAGTGTTTTCTGATAATCCTCTGAAATACTGTGAATGGCTGTTTCTATTTACGTATGCATGACAGGAGTAACGTCCGACCTCATTAATTCCAGTTTGCGAAAGCTTTTGTGTTTTACACAACTCAAACCTTCCCTTCACCATTATATTCATATATCTATCTCTCTTTCCACTCCGCAAATGAGGCTCACCCCATTTGATACCATTTACCTTACCCACAACGCCTAGAGGTATGCTACCACATAGGTATTAATCATTCTAATCCTCTCACCATCTTTCACTGATGTGTGCATAAGTGTTCCACTATCATCTTCATCATTACCCTATCATCACACACTTAATTAATCATCCCCTTGTACTCAAGAGATAATCCAAACCCCTCCTGAACGAGAAACAGTATCATTATCCTTCTAATATCATCATCATATCGTCATCCTTCGTTATCTAACAATTACTACTTACTTTCAATTAAATTTCCGGAGTGTGGGTGTTTTACAATTAAGTAATAAAATGATGTAACTTATCCTTTGTATTTACCAAATGATCTATACCTTTTTCTGTTAATAGTGGAAATTATTCAAATCTCAGATTTTCTGAATTGCTGCGACATCAAATTTGTGTCCACGGTATGGGTAGATTTCTTTCCAAGTATAAATAAAATATAGAAACACAAACAAACATGCTTATCAACACACATGTGTAAAGTGTACACATGTACACAAACACTTAAAACGCACACACACACACACACACAATCAAACTCAGAGATCTTTGAACTACAGTTTTTGAGTAAGACCAAAAATCTATAATAGTAAAAGGGGATTCAGGAGATACAAAATAAAAGAAAGCGAAGCCATTACAAAATAAATAAAGTCAGATGGGTCTTATCTACCTTGCTAAACACTGTTGAGGTAGAGGCAAATACTAAAACGCATAGGGAATCTATTGACAGTATAGGATAGGGAGGTGCAGTTGCGATACAGGTATTTGTTCAGCTAAACAGAAGGACTTAAGCACATCCAGGACCGGAGAGTGTAGACGGAGCAATATCGGCAGCAGTTCAGTTAGAGAAAAGGTCTAACACACACACACACACACACACACACACACATACACACACATAGATTACTGACACTAGTGAGTTGGGAGGTTTTCAGAAGGAGCAATGTCGGCAGCAGAGCAACAATCGCAGAGCATGCAGAGTGATGGAGAGGCGTACATACCCAAGATCCTTCAAACGGAGGTACAAAGGAGACAAGTGAAGCGGCAGAGAGAATGATAGGCACAGTCAGAGGTGAGGCATTCAGGGAAGTTTATACGCTCGTTGGTGGAAGGTTTAGAAAAGTACAGAGCACACAGGATCGGTGGTTGCCAGCTAAGAAGGAGATTACAGAGCAAGACAGACACACACACAGGGGAAGACTTCTACACTGAAGCTTCTATCTCAAAAAATGGGTGGCATGAAAATCAGAAGGATTAGTAAAGTGATAGGTTAAAAATAGATGTAAATCACTCATTATTTTTGGCTTGGGAGATCACACCCCAGATACAGATAAGAGATAAAAAATTGCTGAAGCCTGTACGATTTCTAGATACGATGTCTGTGGTAGAAGAAAGGAGGACTGGTGGCTATAATGGAGAGAGGCAAAGTGCCAAGTGAATGGAAGAAGGCATATGTCGTGCATATGTATAAGAAAGGAGACCGGGAACAGGCCTTGAACTACAGACCGGTCTCACTAACGAGTATAGTGCACAAAGTTCTAAAAAAGAATATTAAACATAAGTAGACGACTTTCTGCAGAAGATAAATTGCAAAAGAGTGAGCTCAGTCTTAGAAAAAAGGGCAGACAAGAGGCTTTGAATCTGCCCACCTATTAAGAGAGAAGAGGGAGGGGCAACATGATCACAACATTCAAGTTCTTAGAATGGATCGATGACGCGGACAGTGAGCAGTTCTTAAGAATGGTGTATGGATAGAGGAACCAGGGGACATAACGTGAAACTAAGCGAGAAACTTGTTAGAAAAGATGTAAAGAAATTTTTTAAGAGAATAAGAGTGGTGGATGGATGGAATAAGATGACTGAGAACGTGGTTAATGCAGACAGCGAACACAGATCAAAGAAGCTGCATGATAGTAGAGATCTTTCAAGAGCCGGGGCTTCACCAGTGTTAAAATACTCCTCGCACAGGTACACATAAGTAATTTCACAATTGCACACACACACACACACAAATACACACACACACACACACACACACGCACACACACACACACCACGACTATCTTTTCCATAGTGGTTCCCTCCTTTAATCTCTCATTTTTTCGTTCGTCCTTAACCATGAACGCGCAACGTCCATCATTGCCGTCCCTTCCCTCCTTACATCTACTGTAGCTTCAGCACCACACACCTCGGTGTCCATTGTCTCCCGCCTACCGTACGCTAGCTACCACACAGCAGCGGCCGCCTACAGTGGGTAATGCCTCTCAAGTGACACTCCTGCCTTCCCTAACGAGGCCCCTACTTCTCACCGTTGTCATTTCTCATATCTCATATCTCTGCCTTCCTGCTTATATATAAACCCTCTGTTTCCTCTCACTCTTTCTCCTTTCTTCTTATTATCTCGGGGTCTTTTACCCCTTTCCTACTCTCTTGATCTTTTACCTCTTCCCTACACTGCTCTTTCCCCCTCTTGCTTCTCCGTCTCTGCTGCCATTATCGCTCACTTTTCCTCGCGCGTGGCAGTCTTATAGATTTTCCGCAGCATCGCAGAGCACCGCAGTAATTCCCCTGAGCGGCATCATGGTTATCTTGCAGATCCAGAACCTCTTTATTTTCTCTTCAAGCGGATCTTTTAATCCTCGGCTCGCCAAATTCTCTTTTTATTCGTGATTTTTGCGTGCCTCTTCCTCCTCGGCAGACCTGCCACCACTCATAACATACACCGTCGGGCTCGTAATGGTAATGATAATCTGGCTGAAAGTCCCTCGTTCCTTCCACTTTACGCAGCTTACGAGACAACGCGCAGACCACCTGATGGTCGGTTTATGTTACCATAGGTTCTGGTTTACCTCCGCCTGTAGGCACAATTCCCTCACGTCCGCCTTTGCGCCCTTCGTCAAGCAGCCCTCACAGTAACAGATCATGGTGCATCCTTGCCCCCACAACACTCGTGCCCTCACTACAACGACTGCTGTCGTTTTAGCTATCCCTTCCTGAGAGATTTCCGCACCTCTCATCCCACGACAGCCGACCTCGACTTTCAAAATCACTGCGTGGAAAAGGCCCCCATCGTGGTCACCACGTGGTCTCTCGCGTGCCAACGTCCATCCTAACGCCATTTGACGTGGACGAGTGATTAACTGATGCAGCAGATTCCAGATTTTGACGCGAGTCCGTTTATTAACGAAATTTGAGAAGTACAAGTTCACAGGACTGCATGTCTGTGTATTTGCGTGTACTGATAGCGATGATTACGTAAAGTATGATACATACGCTACCAATAGTATCATAAAAAGCTTATCATATCATATATATATATATATATATATATATATATATATATATATATCAAGGCCAAGACCAAAGTACAATAGGTATATGAACCACTTACTTCATTTAAGTCTACGTTTCGAACACACAGTTTTGTGTAGTGTGTGTGTGTGTGTGTGTGTGTTTGTGTGTGTGTGTGTGTGTGTGTATGCCCGTGTGTGTATTTTCATGCGCAAATGTGTGTGCAGATATGAAGTGCATGCATGTAGGTTTGTGAATAAATATGCGCGAGGGCACAAATGTGCATGTAAGTGAACATATGCTTGTGTGTTTATGTGAATACCTAGCATCTTGCATTCTTGCAGAGCCAAATTTTCAGTGGAACAAAAAACGTTTCCTAATTTCCTTTTAGTTACGACCCTTGAGCAAAGACGGTACGACCCAAACTCTGACGGGTCAGGTCATCGCAACCAGGTGTCGTATCGTCGTGTTCAACGACCACATCATTCGTATTTTGAGAGATTTTGAGTATCCCTTTGGTAAGCTGGTATTGGAGTAACTCAATAATCGCAGCAATCATCTTGAGAACCAAGGAACATCTGCTTTGTTTTTTAATGGGTATACTTGTTTAAGAAAACTTACTGTATAATCAGGAACAAGACTTTATCATAAAAAGTCTTTAAGCACATGATTAATAAGCATATGGATAACAGCAAACCTAGTTATGCTAGTCTAAACGATCTCTAACTTCAAAGTTACTGGGTAAGTAGAAAACCCGTTGCCGAGAACGGATACGTGTGAAGAAATAAATCAGCAGCAGAAAAAAAAATTTTCCAAGCTAGATTTCGGGACCGTAATACAGGAAGGAAATAAAGACGTTAATGTTCTGTGGGAAATGCGCCATACCCTACACTAATCTTTATAACGTTCTCAAGCACCAGTTATCTGGCCATTCAGATCTCCTTAACGCGGTAAACTAATTTGATGCGATATCATTTTAGGGTAATCCTAACCCTCGTCAAAGCGTCAAAGTATGCTATCATTCGGTGAAATCACGAATACCTTTGATAATGATGCCTCCTATTACCTCGATTACATTTAAGAAACTTTGAATCCATTTACCTGAGAGTGACAGTAAAATGTCACCGAACATAAAGATACACAAAATGAAAAGGTCTTGTATACTTTTCGCCTTGGGTTTTCTGAGTCTAACGGTTTCCGATACGTCTTCTACAAAACGTAAAAATTTTGGGTTCATGGAGGCGTGAAACTTGCCGTATAACATATTGACTGGGAGGCTTGAAGGCTAATCCCTCGTCGCATAGCATCCCGACGAGGGACACCTGGACGGTACACTCTGACAGGGACAGAGGAGAGGAATGTATAAACTTTCCCCGTATAGCACGGTAGAGAGGAGGGCGAGGCGCGACTGTAGTAACAGTGAGAGGGGAAGGCTCTAAGGATAAGCTCTTACCATTTAACATCTTGACGGGGAAGTGAGGACGATAAACATTAAATTAACGACACCATGTCAGTGAGGCAGGGAGGGTAAACTCCTCCTGTATAATATCACGACGGGAGGCGTGGAGGGGGAAAAGTCTTCCCATATTAACACCGTAATTTGAAGAGGGTGTACAGACGTAACTCTCACCGTGTTACACCATCACGGAAGTACACAGTCTTGTCCGGAAATATATTAGACTATGTCGGGCCCATCATATATATAACTTTGATTAACCTCAAATTTGACTATGTCGGGCCCATCAGTTATACTTTTGATTAACCTCAAATTTGAAAATGTTGGGAGTTAGAAGAAAAATGCGGGAAACACACACACACACACACACACACACACACACACAAACACACACACACACACACACACACACACACACACACACACACACACATAGCAGCAGCATCTCATCCTTCAGAGACTATACAAATGAACTACAGGTTCTTCAGGCCAACTGTATAAGTAAAGAAAGGGAGGATATACTAGAGGAACCCTTTGATGCAGTAGTACCAAATGTATCTACTGTGGTAAAGTAAGGTGTAACAATCCTTGTAAGAAGACCGGGGGTTCAAAGAAAATCCTTAAGCGGATAAATGTGAGTGTGATTACTTGAATTCAAGTGTTTATGACGAGAATCAGAAATAGGAGTGGAAGTGAATAAAAATAATTTCCTTACTGCTAATAGGGAACTGTATAGACTGACAAGTCAGACTAAATTCCTTCGAAATTTCATGAATTGATTCTCTACGTTTGGAACATGAGTATGAGTGTGAACATTTAGAAGATTACGTAAGTGAAAAGGGATTAGGATAAGGATTTATGTGGGGATATGCATCATATTTTGGCTGAAACTAAAAACTAACGAGTACATTTTATATATGTCCAGAGCCAAGCTAAGTCTAGAATGGTTAGTAATTGAGTCATTCAAGGTAGATAACCATGATCATGACATTGCAACTACGTCTGCTAGGAGGATGCAGGATGAAAAGGGGATTGCAAGGAGACAGTAAATGGAGATAATAGAATAATGAAACGATGAACTATCTGGTATCATGAGGGTTGGGGTTTTGCTGGCAGTTATGAATGGGATCAGAAGTTAAAACAAGCGGGAGATGAAAATGAGAAATTGGAGAATCGAATCAGAGATCATAAAACGGGTCATGAGGTTGAAGAGAAAATAAGAGAACAAATATAATCAAATAGCGTATCAATTCTAGATCAAGAGATGAGATGCAAGAGGAGTGTAATCTGAGGAAAGAAGGTACGTCATGTTGCTTTTATGAAAGGGTAATGCACGTAACACAGAGAACAGAAACTGTTGGAATTAGAAAGCGGCAAACAGAAGCAAATACTTGATCTGGTGAGTAGAAACAAAGGGTATAAGCTGATGCATAGGAACAGAGTACTGGGAACGCCCAGAAAGAGGCAAGTGGCAGAGCATTAAGCGAAGCTAGAGAGAGAGTAATACACACAGTTGGAGATAGAACAGTCAAGGAAGAGTATGGTTCGTCAGAATGAATGATTACAAACGTGATAATTATTCAGGATCTGAGGATTTTGGCGAAAATCAAGATTTCTAGTTAAAACTAGGTGAGGAATCATCAATGCAGCATCAAGTTGATAAAATTCCACTAAACTTAAGAAAAATATGTAACCAGGTTAAGAAACTTGTAAATATTGGGTTCAATATGTCCTTCAAAGGTATCAGACCGAGGAGGAATCGAGAGGCCAGTAAACAATACACTTGGAAGTGAAATGAAATGAATGATAAGAAAGGAATCAAGAAAGTAGAACGGCCCTACCCAACCTCATAAGTGTCAAGGATACTGAGTGGTGCAAAAATTAGATCGAAAATAATATACACAGATGCTGATGACCTGGCAGATGATTTCAGAAAACAAACGTACTTTTCTTGAGTTGAGAGAGACATAAAAAAATCACCTAACCCTTGCAGAAGGATACATGATAACTAAGAGACAAAGGGAAGGCGAAATAAAAGGAGCAGTATTAAGTTTCAGGATGAGTACATAAGGGGAGGAATTACTCCAAGAAAACTGTACACAGTAATCATAATTCTCAGGCCTCTCGAGACTTTTGAAGAAACTAACTTCATTTTTCAGTAAAAATGAAACAGCCATCAGGGTGGTGCAAGAGGCAAAACACTCGCTCCCCAGAGATAGTAAAGCTGTATTAACGGGGGATCTCAACCATAAAGTAGAAAATTCGGGCTCTCAAAAGAGAGCGTGTCTTGGAGACGGAACTTCGTAAATTTTTTTATTGGAAAATTTTTACCAGCATATCAACTAGAACATTAGAACCAAAAGAGGTAATATAGCATCATGCCTGGATCTTACCTTTACACGTAGTGACAGGGATTTTGAAATAACAAGATACGATACACGAACTGGAAAAAGCTTTACATGGATAACCCTGTTATACCTAGAACTTTGTCCCAAATGTAAAAATTTTCTATGCAACATGCAAGATTTGACGACAACAGTGTGACACATGAGTTTTAGATTCCAGTATTAGATCTGCCGTCAACAGTCCCAGGAGATGCTATAAGTAGAGTGGCACTTTCAAAAGCATTCAGACAGTGAACTGTGATTTGTTTCATTACTGTGATTACTACACCAAAGATGCGAGTACGCCAGTGACCAGCAAATTCGATAATCAATTGAAGTGTGAATTGTCTCCGCCATCAAAAAGAAAATAATGGCACTTGGAGCTACTCAGGTCGAGGTGTGACCATAAACAACGTAATAATTCTTACGAACACCGCGAGATGAGGGAGCCTGAGTCCGCTCGCCGTGGGAAGTTCAACATCCTTCCCTCCCGGTATGGGAAAATCGATGAGCGAGTAGAAAGCTGCCATCAATAAACTTGCCTACGTCGCTTTCTGCTTCAGACTGATGGCACCCATCAAGAATTTACCCACCTAGCACCTTCTAGCATTGATTTCTTTGTATAAGCGTCTGAAATCTTCTATATCGATGATTTTTTTTTTTCCATAATATACCCTCAGTCAAAGATGTATTCGTTGATATATTCAGTGGCAAAATGTCTTTCTACGCTGTAATGTATTCGCCCTCGCTATATTCTCGATTAGTACAGTTGAAGGTGTTTATTCTTCAACAATAGATCGTCCGTTAATGAGTTTCTTGTTATTGAGACCCTCTGTCAGCGCGCTCACAAGGCTGAAACATCCATTTACCTGTTGATTATCACTGTAAACTCATGTGCTTACTGAAGTATCACAGCAACTTCCATCTACCTGCTATCCATCGCTACAACTTGTTCTACCTGCTAACCGTCACTGCAGCCTCTGTCGACCTACTGTTTTAACACTGCAACTCTTACCACTTTTTTTCCACCATTTGCTCGAATGCGCTGTCACTATATAAACACTTCGTAAATGCGCCGTCTTATAAAAGCATCTTCCAGCAGCGCCCTAGCCATCAAGCATATTGCGGTGTTATGTTCATTTGTACATTCGGTCCATAAATCAATTTTACTCCCACGATGATGAACAGTATAACGAAAACGGAGTTAAATTCCTAACAAAACTCTCGCCTCAGCTTTCACATTGGTAGAATTGCTTTCCTTATATGGGAATATGTGGAGCCAGCAGTGGCGCTATTCCTATCATTTGCCATAATGCAGTGACATCGAAATCACTCTTACCAACCCTATCGGGACGACAAGAGAGATAGTGCTCGGTTTGAATTCCATCGCATCCGGGGGTAAAAGTGATATCTGGTCTGACTGTACATTCTGCATCCTGGTTGTGGATAAGGAGCTGTGTCTTCGGTGCATTACACATGACTGATTGAGAATGGCTGTGAGCGGATGCGGCCATTCTTCGTCTGTTCCTGGCGCTACCTCACTAAGGATGGAAACAGCGATCAAGCATATGTAGGGCTATAGATAGGCCTGTACGGAAGAGGGTGGATGAGTTGGAAATGAAATGTTTAAGGACAATATGTAGTGCAAGATGGTTTGATCGAGTAAGTAATGTAAGGGTAAGAGAGATGTGTGGTAATAAGAAGAGTGTGGTTGAGAGAGCAGAAGAGTGTGTGTTGAAATAGTTTGGACATGTGGAACGAATGAGTGAGGAAAGGTTGACAAAGACGATGTATGTGTCTGAGGTGGAGGGAACAAGGAGAGGCGGGAGACCAAATTGGAGGTGGAAGGATGGAGTGAAAGGGATTTGAGTGGTCGCGACCTGAACATGCAGGAGGGTGAAAGGCGTGCACGGAATAGAGTGAAATTGAACGATGTGATATACTGGGGTCGACGTACTCTCAAATGACTGAACCAAGGCATGTGAAACGTCTGGGGTACCATGGAAAGGTCTGTGAGGCCTAGATGTGGATGGGGAGCTGTGGTTTCGGTGCATTACAAATGACAGCTAGACACTGAGTGTGGGCGAATGTGACCTTTTTTGTCTATTTTTATGGCGCTACCTCGCTGACGCAGGGGGTGGCGATGCTATTTCCTGTGTGCCGGGGTGGCGCCAAGATTGGATGAAGGTGAACAAGTATGAATATGTACATGTGTAAATGCATTATGTACATGTGTAAATGCATATGTATGTATATGTATGTATATATGTATATGTTGATATACATATGTATGTATATGTTGATATGTATATGCATGTATATGTTGATTTGTATATGTATGTATTGTGCATATATGTGCATGTATTATATATGTGTGTATATGAGTGGATGGGTCTTTCTTCGCCTGTTTCCTGGCCAAAGGGGCCAAGTGAGGATTTTTTCCTTTAATGCTCTGTCCTCTGTTCTTAACGCTAACTCGCTAATGAGAGAAATGGTGAATATATATATATATATATATATATATATATATATATATATATATATATATATATATGATGCATAGATGTTATGCAAAGAGATGAGTTTATGAAATCATAAATGTATGTATGAATTTATAAACATAAAATGCGGTCATAAACATTATTCTCCTCTGGAGGTACGACCACCATTCTTCGTTCGGTCCATAGCCACAAACAACGCCAAATTTTCCCCCTTTAATGTTCCCCTAAACGACCTCCACACGCCGGGCGGTTGTCAGGGAATGAAGGGCGGAATAAAGCAGGGAGCCCGGTGCCAGGATGCAAGCCAGAATTTCGCCAGGACAGGACAATAAAATTCACGGATCGTTCTGCCTCACTTTACCGCATGAACTGATAGCATGTACAGTAATAGCAGGCACACCCGATTCTACAGAAACAAAACATCAAGAAATACATTCACACGCACACACACACAAAAAAAAAGAAACACAAAACACGCATGCGCGAGGATGGTTTGATTTTAAGAACAAATGAGGAGGACCTGGTTGGTAGAAGTTTAGAGTTACAGTCACTTGAGAGTGGACGTGGCACTGTAGGGAATCATGGAGGAAGAAATGAGTCAGAGAGGAAGAGGTAACTAAAGTTCTGAGCACATTAAGTAGACTGCACAAGGGGAATCAAGAATCTTTAAGGGCAGAAATACAGTTTGAAGTTGCAACAGTCCCGAGAGAGTTTGTGTATGAGAGACTTTGAACTCGAAAGAAAGTAAGATGATGGATGCGTTGGAAAATGCAATGCCTGAGGATGATTTGTGGCGTGAGGCGATTTCATCTCGTCACAAATGACTGTCAGAGAGGAGAGTGGCAGTAAGTGCGGTCCGATTGAGAGGGCCGAGGAGGGTGTGCTGAAACGGTTCGGACATATAAGGCGGATGGGAAGAGGAAGGCTTGCTAACAGGACGTGTGTATCGTAAGTGGAGGGATCATTGAGAGAAGGCGATCGAAATATGTTGTAAAGGAAGCTTTGGGGTATCGAGGTTTGAACTTTAATGACTGAGAGGTGAGCACTGGATAAAAGGAAATGGATCGATGTGGTATACGGGAGAGAGGCGACGTGCTGTCACTGGGTTGAAGCAATGAGTACAGATGCTTGTGTTGCAATATAAGGGATACAGGTATGACGTCAGCTGGACTTGCGTAATAAATACCATAGAAACTCTCTCTATCATGAACTTATTCATACAGGGTAATACATGCTGTATGCTGATACAGCTGCACTCTGTGGTATGAAGAACAAAGCACTGTAAGCAAGAAAGATTTTACCAGATGTTCTACTTCTGTGAATATGCCACATTCTCGGCATATTCTGTTTTTCGTATTATGCCTTGATTTCTCTACGAGCCTGGGTAAGGGGGTCATGAAATTTACGGCGGACTCCTCGCGAAATTGTGGTAATAGTCGCATCCGGAAAGGCTATGAAAGTCTCAGCGTGAAACCCAAATCTGCGAAACTACAAAGGTTGATAACCCCGTAGTTGTGTGGACTAAGATGATGTGGTGGTGGTGGTAGTGATGGTCGGAATAGTAATGGTGGTGGTGCTTGGCGGGATAGAAGTGGTGGTGGTGGTGGTGGTGCTGGTAGCAGTCGCGACGGTGGTACTGCGGTGGTGGTCGAGAGAGTGGTGTGGTGGTGGTCGCAATAGTGGTGGTGGGGGGGTGTGGTGGTGGTGATTGGGGTGCTGGTGGTTGCGCTTGTGGTGGAGGAGTTCGCGGTAGTGGTGGTGATGCTCAGGATTAGCAGCGGTGGTTGCCATAGCGGTGGCGTTGGTCGTCGTAAAAGTGGTGGAGATGACAGAGCTTGGGATATCAGTAGAAGGAAAATGTGATACGGATAATCAGAAATTACGAACAGAAAACGAAAATTATTGCACAACTGACAATACAAAATCCAGAAGAAAATATACTACTAACAGTTGCCAGACTTCAGTCTGCAGTAATAATAAAGATGGTAATGATAAACGATAATATCGAGGCAGCAGCAAAAGCAGCAGCAGCAGAAACAATTAGCATAGCCCCGGGAAGACATTGGTAACAGAAAGTGGGATCATTTGTCGAAGTTATTAGGCAGCAGAATTATCAATAGTTATTGCTGTAGCAATAGTATCCTTGCTGTCGCAGGAGAATTAATGGTGGTGGCACGAGTAGTGGTGGTAATAGTAGTGGTGGTAATGAAAGTACATGATATTGACAAAGGTGTAGTAGTAATAGTAATAACAGTGATAGTAGTAGTTATGGTAGTAGTATTGATGGAGGTGGTGGTAGATAAGTCGATCAGTTAGTAGCAGAAATAACAGCAGCCAAAGCAGTGAAGTCTGCAGATTCCGCTAGTTATGTGAGTTAAAGTAAGAAACAACAGTCAAATGAACATCCGTAGTAGCCGTAAAAGTAGTAACAGAGGCATAGAGATCAACGCTAACAGTTCAGAGAATTGTCAGCTGTAACGGTCTTAGTGACAGCAATAACAGAAAAATGATTTTATAAAAAGTACATCTTATTCAGAGGAAAATTAGTATCTACAGATGGGGAAGATATTCGAAAGAAGTGAAATACTTGATGTAATGTTCTTTCCAAAGTGGTGGCACACGTTTTCCTCTCGTTCATAAGCGTTGTTCATGCGGCAAAATCTGAACTGGCTATAAATAGCAAGACTTTTAAAAGCAACTCGTGGTGGCACATGCCTGCCTACGGCGTCCAGTACCACGTCCACTTTTCTGATGCACTTAACACGTCTCTTCAGCGAAGTCCTCCTCTGACCTACATTATAGATGCATACATTGTGAGTCTTGAAGATTTTCTTGACCGTATGTAAGAAAGAAGAAGTCATTCCCGCTCCCCCACGCTGCTGAACGGTAAACACAGAGAGGTGGACCCCTGAAATGGAGCTTCGTATAAAAGTTGGACCGCGTTGGCAGACCCTAGCAGGACGAGCCAAGGAAAAACCAAGGATTTTCTCCGCCTAAAATATGTTGCTCGTAGGGCGGTGTTTATGTGGGTCACTGTTATCATTAGGACGAGATTTTAAAACCTTTCTGTTTTCGCGAAAACGTTTCGTTGAATTTGCGATTCATCCTTTCTTATATATACACACGAACATTATACATACATATTTCTTACTCTTTCAGACACATTTGCCTTTTCCTCCATACAAAGGTAGGGTCAAAACAGACGACTGAGAGGGAAGAATCTCTATCCCTCCGCCCCCTCTTCTTGTAGTCACCTTCTACGACACGCAACAGACGTGTGGGTAGCATTCTTTTTCCTGAATCATATATATATATATATATATATATATATATATATATACATATATATATATATATATATATATATATATATATATAT
>JAYMFT010000700.1:0-17413 GCA_038088735.1 Panulirus argus | reverse complement strand
ATGCGGGGGGATGGGTTTTTCTTCGTCTGTTTCCTGGTGCTACCTCGCTGATGCGGGAAACAGCGATCAAGTATAATAAAATATAATATATATATATATATATATATATATATATATATATATGTAGAGAATTGAAATCCATTGCAAATTAACCAAAGAATGACAGTTATGTAATGATCATGGTGGCTGAAAGAAACAGTATTATTCATCAAGCAGGATATGCACGTAAGTGCCACACACTAGTCCTGCACTTTAACAAAATCTTGTCATAGTTACTTTAAGATAGGTACTCATAGAATTTAAGCCTTATGTTGAGTATGAAATTTGTCCACCAAAAAAGATATATCCACCACAAATATAAGTGGAGTTTTAATGGTTCTTGTCTTGCTTTTTTACTGTATCTAGAGCAATGGTTTTCATGTAATTTGGTTTCTCATGTCTTCTTTCACATAATTGCTTTTTTTATGATATTTGCTACTCACATTCTTTATTTTAAAAGATAAAGGTAATATATAATGTTTACCATTGTTTTACTGTTTAACCTGAGATTTGAAGAAAGGGATGTCACAGATTTATGAATTGAATTGAAGGCAAATTTTTAATCTTAAGAAAGTAGAAATGTAATTTGTTTCAGAATAAGTTATTAGAAAATAGATGCAACACTCACTTTTGTTAATGTTGGAATGTATGAGCAGCTGTTGGTGAATCTGTAGCTTTATTTTCTTTCATAATTATAACTTTAGATATAGCTATGCTTATGTATTGTTACAGTGCTGGAGATTTGCATGTTATTGATCTAAAATTTATCTTAGTTGATGGCCAGAGTTATGCTTGCAGCAAATGCCATGTTTGATTAGCTAATCAGTCCACCATCCTAAGCCAATACCAGATAAATTATATTTTTCTTTGACCTTATAGCATAAAGGAAAGAAAAATTTATTCTACATGACATTTTATTTAAAGTCTAATAATACATAGGCAAAGGCTTTATTGGAAGTTTTTTTACTCTTCACAATTTATTATCTACAATATTATTAAAGTCATGTTGCAAAATGAATAATTTCATGACATGAAAGATAAAGATTATGTTTTTGGATAGTTTTTGAGTTTATCCATCGTTTACATATGATTTGCACATTTATTTAGTTGTGCTATCGAACAGATTGACATGATGTGCATTTCCAATGTTATGCATTCTTTGATTTGAAAAGTAAGACAGTCTTATTTTTCCCCAGCAATAGGATGATCAGCTTTCTCAAATTTCCTTTCATTGAAATATGGAATATCTCATTCACAAAAGGATGTGGGTTTACAGATTATATTTAAATATATACTTAAGAGTACATGTTCATTTAAATTTATGTCTAATATGTTGATATTCTTTAAAAAAAATTGTAATATTCCTCATCATCTTCATAATCATAATCATCACTTTTAAAGACATGTGAGCCAAGATTTTACCTGATATTTGTGATTGAAAATATGTTGTAAGGTGTTTTTCTTTCAGTTTATTAAAGTTTAGTATGTCTGAGTGGATAAGAGATTTTCCGCTGTTGTCAAGGATGGTGCATCATCACCAAAAACTTTGATCTCATATGTGATGCTGCCATTCATGACAAACAGCATATTAAGGGAACCAAGGAAGATTGATTTGTAGCATTGTAAATGTTAGTACCTGTACAGTAAAATTCATGCAGAACACATAAAAAAGTGAAACAACATTAATGGCGTGAATGCAGAAGTGAAATAGCTATTGATAATTTTATTAGCCCTAGTTTTTTTTTACAGGCTTCTAAAGCTTATTTCACATGTTAACAAGAGCAGTTTTAAAAAATAAAATGTTCGGATAATATTTTGTATGGATGACCCTCCTTAACGAGAGAGAGAAGGCAAGTGGGAGGTAGTTGAATAGTTCATAAGATAGTTCATCAGTGAATAACTGTACTTTCTAGGTGCAAAACTTTTGTGATAGTTTATTAGTTAATTTGATCTCTTGCAGAACTGATGAGAGGATTTATTGTTTCTAGTATGATAATCTTCAGTCTCCAGCATTAAAGATTTGTTCAGGTTAATTTTCTAGTCGATTTTCACTATCATTTGACATGAACTGTTGAGATTCTTTCAAGGGGGAATATTGATACTTTTGAAATAGACAGCAACAGACAGTATCAAGGGATGTGTCTCTGATGTTTTATAAATTTGCAAGCCATATAAACCAGTAATTAGTATTATTTGAATTTCTAGATTTATAGTAAAAAGATATAAGTGAACAGATTTTGTCATATAATTTTTTGAGTTTTAGGTTGGGATAGTTAGGTTCTGGGTAAAAGTTTTGTTCAGTTTGGCCATAATATTTCTACTTGCATCAAAATGTCACAGCCTTAGCACAGCACCAGCTTTACCAGATAACTGCAGGTTAGGTAGGCCTGAAAAGAGATATGATGAAGTTCATACATTTGAAATACATAAATAGGTAACATAAGTGCAGCAGATGAGGTAACCCAGAATTGAAAGATAAAGACTTGGAAGGATAAGAAAACACGAAGATGAAGAGAAATCGTTAACAATGATGTTTGTGATACTGTGTAAGATCTGGGAACATGGAGCAGACTTTTAAGTGAGATTTCAGTGTCAAATTATTGCCCCTTTAAAAGTTGATATATGTATTTGAGATGGTCTGTGTTGAATGTCCATTTCTGTAGAACCAAAATTCAAGAAAGAGAAAGTACATCATTGTCTTTATTATGGAAAAAGTACTAAAGAGGAACACTGGTAGTTTGAATAATGGTGAAGCATGATAAAAAATTCTTGGATGAAAACAAAGTGATTTATAAGTTTTTGTTGTATGGTTAATGTTATCTATAAATCATCTTGGATGTGATTGCATAACTTTTTAGTACAATTGCATATAATTCACCTAATTTACAAGGTAAACTTGCAGCTCTGCTTTTTTTGTTTTATTATTTTTATTATTATTATTATTATCATTATTTATTGTTATTATTATTAGTTATTACTATTATTACTATAATTATTATTATTATTATTATTATTATTATTATTATTATTATTATTAACTATTTTTGTTATTAATATTAATTTATTATTAGTATTAGTATTAACTATGATTATGATTGTATATTACTTCAATTGATTTGTTTTATGTCTGTGCCAAACAAATAAGCTGCTTATTTTGCATTTTTGTCACATTACTGTATGTAGCTTTGCAAAGTGAGCGTATTTAGGTCAGATTGACTGCACCATGTTGGATAAGCTGTCAGTATAATTTGTGGATTATGTATGTAAAATACACTGTATTCTGGAATAAACATCTGACTCACAGCATGCTGTTCTAACCCTCACCTATGATACCTGAAATTTCGTACATTTTTAACATGATATTTAGTATTGTGAATATTTATGAATGTGGCATGTCAGGAAATGGAAACAGAAGTTGAATCATCATTTAGCCATACATTTTGTAACTGAAATACTGTAATGGAAGTAAACCCTAGATTGGATGTTGGTTTAGGTTAAAAGTTTCCAGTGTTGTGACAAATGATTGCAGCACTTGCTTAGAGGATAGAGAATTTGTCAGTCACAAGCAGTAGAAACAAGTCAACAGAGTTGTTAGTACACCTCATTGTATAGGATTGTAATACATGGAAAATCATGTGTTAAGTTTTTACATGATTCAAGGAGTATCTAGATATGTCTATCCTTTTAGCAAAGGGCTGCAGACTTTTCCCCTCTGTTGACTTGTATCATTATGCTCATAAGTGGGGAGAGGATACCCTGCATGCTGTACATAGTTGTGGCCATACTGCACTAGTGCCTATCTCCATCACGCTAACACTGCCATCATTTTTGATTTTTTATTATTGCCTTCCTCACTTTATAGTTCATCATTTGATGGTATTCATTACTAATTCCACAAAATTATTTTCGACAAAAGCTCACAATTTAACACTTAAGTGAGATTTGACAAGATGACCTTAGCATAATCAGATTACTTTCAAAATGGGTTGTTAATGAGTGTGGCCTGTGCAGCTCAATGGCTTCGATCTTCCCACTTTTGGACCCTACCAGTACTGTCCCCACAGCCAGCATGGTTCAAGGAAACACCACGCATCTGAGTTCTAGTTGTACTTACAGCCTTATCCACAAGTAGGAGAAAAAGAGAAAAGATATCATTTTCCATTATCATCTTTATCATTATTTTTTTTAAGCTTTACATTCAGTCCTGTCAACCATTTTGAAAAGTTTGTTCCCTCTAGCATAGAAGTGCTTTCTAGTCCATTGTTCCCCTGCAGTTTCAGTTTGATGTAATTGCAAGCCTGTAAACCCCCTTTAAAGTTTTTAATATATTTCTTTTATAATTCCAGTGTAATAGTTTAAGATCCTTTATTTTAACATCTGAGAATTAGTAAATCTGTTGGGAATAATAATAATCTCTGCAGTATAGATTTCACAGACACTTCATAAGCTCTCTGCACTATACAGTGTCAAGAATCCCATGTATTATTTTGTAATAAACATCATATATTCCTTTATTATTCATGAAATTCTTAGCAGTTTGTCAATTAAATGTTAAGAATCATGTGACATTCAAGTTTGGTGTATTTGTAATGAATAGCAAAGGCTTGCCATGATGTAAATATACAACACATTTTTAAAGTAAGATACCTGAGAGTGGAATTGGCAGATGTAAACTAGTTCTCTAGATTCTGTTGAAGAATTTGGCTGCTTACAAAACTTCGTTTTCCCTGATAAAATTGTAGATAGCTACAGAACTCTGCTTTGCAATATCAGACATGGTTGTCAAGATTTTTTGATAAACTGACTGACAAGCTCATAGGTTTTCATAATGGTGCTGGTGTTGGTGTATATGCTGGTGGTGGTGGTAGTGGTAGTAGTGGTGGGTCATAGCTATCACTACTGCTGCTGCTGTGTTGTGACTGACATATTTCTCTCTCCACACAGAATGCCCCCCTACAACGATACTGATTATCCTGACATCT
Source organism: Panulirus argus (assembly GCA_038088735.1). Taxonomy (NCBI): domain Eukaryota; kingdom Metazoa; phylum Arthropoda; class Malacostraca; order Decapoda; family Palinuridae; genus Panulirus; species Panulirus argus. The sequence goes on along the minus strand of JAYMFT010000700.1, from coordinate 12,392 downwards.
TGGAAAACCTGCCAGATTCAGACTTCACTGACATCAACCTCGACTTCCTCCAAACCAGCTTTATGAAGCCTCAGTGAAGTTATGAAATTTAGCATCCCCCCCCTTTTTTTTTGTAGGTAATTTTAATATAACATCTGGCATCATTGTTATTTCCTCCATCAAGCATAAGTGGGTTGTCTATAAAGTAGTAGTTTTTGAGAATCACAAAAGAACTCTTTCATTGTAGATATTATTTTAAAAATGAAAGAGCTAATACAGAGCATGTTTCTGTGTAATAGCTAGTACAGTTTTTGGGTGATGAGGACAATTATATACCATGAAAATTTGATTTTACATTTTTCTCTTATTGTATTATAGAATTGTTTCATATAGACAAGATACTTCCATAAATGCTTTTAATACATTCAGCAATAGTTGTGGTGAAGAACATTTAAGCCTATATATAATATATATATATATATATATATATGAAAATGAAAAAATGAAAGTTGTAATGGAGTATTAATTTGAAAGGAAGAGTGTAGAAACACATTAGCACTTAAGTTTAGTGTTACAGAATGAAAAAAATTAAAGTTTTGAAAGTAAAGCCTCAACAATTTATTAATGTTTTGAGTTTTGGTGATTTCGGGTTTTTATTTGAATTTAGGTGTTAGTAGTTTACATTATTCAGGAAAAGATATGTTAAGTTTTCTGAAGTAAATATGATCAAGCTGATAAGATAATGAGGATAGTGGATTGTTGTTACTGTTTTTATGGTGTTTGGACTTCCATATTAAGAAGGAAATTACAGTAGGTTACTGTAAACTGTTTTAAGATTTGAAATATTACTGTTATCTTTGATAGAGTACAGCCAATACATATTGCAACCACAGCCCACTGTATATCTGTCTGTTGATTGATCTACTGAGGGAATGTAGCTGTTTTATGTGCTGGTTGTAGTGTATATGTTTACTAATACATACATGATATTCTGCTAGTTTCTTTTCACAAATATTATCATATATCTCTCATTTTTATACTGTCTGTTGAATTATTTTGTTGATTGACACATAAAGATTGTTCCCAAATCGTATTTTATAGTAAAAAGCTACAGTTGTATTAAGTAAGGGTTGTAATGTCAACTAGATCTCTACCCTAACAACATTGAGAAAATGTCTGAACATAGCACAGTGTATTTACAATATTCAGTGATATACAGAAAATAATATAGTAGATGAAAATTGAGAAATATGGTAAAATATAGCATCAGATGAAGGCACTGAAGTGTGCAGATTACTCTGTAAGGTGTTACTTGTGTACATGGTATGGAGGGGTGTATAACTTCATTTTTTAAGGGAAAGGAAGATGATTAAAAGAATTAAAGTGAGATAGGTGTATTATGCCAATATGATTATGTAGTATGGAGGTGGTCTTGGTCAGTTGTATGGTTAGAGGATAGAATCAGAAGATAGAAGATGGATGGTAATGAATGAAGGAGTATATAATAGCATATGATATAGAATTTTGTAAATATTTGTAAGAAGACTGAATTTAACTAGAGACTGGAGGTTGGAAGTACTGAAAAGAAAAATTTGAAATATTTGAATACTGGGAGTGAACATGGATTTGGGGAGCACAGTCAATAAGGATGGAGAAAAAATTGAGGGAAGAAATGGAGACTTATACATCAGAGTTTTGCAAGTTTGTAAATTTTCAATATATAGAGAAGAATTCCAAAGGAAAAAGATGAGCCATCAGGTGTTGTAGAGTCTGTCTGTAGTTTTGGATCATAAGTCTACTGCAGCAGTAACAGATTGGGCTGGAGGCTGTCAAGGAATGTAGATGTTCTGAGTAGAATAGAATGGCAAAAGAGATCATATAAAAAAGATACAGTTTGGAGGCAAGTTTTAGATGAGTATGGGATGGAGTTATAAATTGGCATGAGGACATGGAAGGAAATGTGGTTGGTAAGACTGACCAGTAGAATTGGTATGAATAAGGAAAGGGAAGAAAGACAAGGTAGTCTGGTAGTGAGATTTGTAAATAGAATGGTGGGATATTAACCCACAAGGGAGAGAGGTGGTAGCACAAAGGATTGAGCTGATATATATGAAGATCAGGTGATGAAGAAAATAAAAAGAACACCCTGATGGATATTAGGAAGTGACATGTTAGATGAATATTTATAATTAGAGATGGATGGATTATACTTCTCTTAATTTCAAATAAATATATTCCAAATTGAGTAACTAATATTTGCATGGTATGAATTGAAGACTTGTAGTAAGAACTAGATGCCCCTTTTTTAACTACCTTTCCTGAATGTAGTGTTTTGTAGTGAAGTATTGATATTTAATTTTGTTTACAAGTATTAGAAAGTAAAAAGGGTGTGTAAAGTTCATGTTCCTTTGATAACAGCAAAACAAATATTTTCAGGCCTTCACAAAGTATGAAAGACAGATATTTGGCAGTATTGCCCAGTTGAGATGGCTTAACCATGACAGTGAAAGTCCAGCATGTTTTACTACTTATGCATGAAACACAAAAAGCCTTTGTCAATGAGTCTATAAGTCATAATCCAGAAAACAAAGAAAAAGAATTACCCAGCTTTAATGCCTATGACTTCACAGCCTGAACATTGGTTGACAGCCAGAAAAATCATGTTTGTAGGACATGTAAGATGAAGTAATATGGATTTACGAGAATGATACGATAAAGATAAGTCATTATTGCTTGCAAGTTTTTTGTGAGAAGAGTAATTCTGGATCTTGATTGCAAACTAAAATTACTATTGAGAAAGATGATGCTTATCACCATTGCAAGGATATCATTTGTGACCAGTGGCTTGTGTAGACTATTGATATTGTGAAGATAAATCTCTGAAGATTGAATGTTTCCAGTTATGGTTTGTAGATACTAATGTCAGTGATCAGGTTTACTTGGCCTTGGTCTCTGAGGTCTATCAGGATTTGGATGAACATGCCTTGGAGTTGGAGTTTTGGTCTTACTCCTATTGAGGAATTATTCCTGATTACAGTCACCTATTTCAGTTTGCTCATGAATCTACTGGTAAGTTGAGCTTGTAGGGGAAAGTGGAGGTCAACAGGTATTGGCATTCTGTCATCACATTAGAGATACAAGCTGTAGGGTGAATAGCATCACTGAAATGGCTGATAGGCCATAACAAAACAGTTCTTGTTGTCTGGTGTTTGGTGATAACAACCCTTATAATGAAGTTTATATCTTGCCAGCATCTATCTGCTAGGGTCCCTTATGGTAAATGTTAATTTCTCTCTGCAGAATATTTTGTATTTTCAAATAGATGTTTTTTTGCTGTATGGTAGCCATTCCTAATAGCAGTATTCTGCATCATTAATCACAGAGCTTCTAGTTTTTCATTTAGGTTCATTATGTAGGTTTCTTCTCTTGTGATTGGTCAGTCAACAACATAGTATTTTCTTTTTGTAAAATATATTGATAAGAATCATTGTGATAAGTTGATGGTTAATTGAATAATTCTGTTTTCCATTGTTATGAATGCCCTAAAGGTGATGCCCGGGTTTACATAAGTTGTTAAATAGGCCCTAGAATTGTTCATATCTCTCACTTACAGTTAAAGGTGACTGAATATCTGGTAGTACAGAATGAATTCATTAATTCAAAGCTTATTTTTACAGACTTTTCACCATTTTACATTGGCAATGACATCACAATAAGAATGATGTGAAGTAATTGATGAATATTCTTGAATAAGTGTAATTATGTTTGTAAATTACATGATTCCGGAATATCCCAGGTGTGCTGATGGATGGGTTGGCAGGCGAGGATAAATTGCAGAGACCAAAACCAAGTTTTAATGATGACCAAAATTTGTTGTATTTGTTGTTTGTGTAGTTACTGGAATTTTATACTTTACAATTTCTACAGTTGATGAGTATAAATGATCTTGTATGTAGGATTTATTGAACTAGTGAAATTTATTGTCTTTTTAATGGTGTAATGGGTGACTGATTAAGTTATAGTTTATAGTCGCAGATGACACCAATTGGTTTACATGTGATGAGAATTTTTTGGTGTCGTTGATAAAGTTGTTAAGAAACTTATGGAACTATTAATCTTTGTTGTTAGAAGATGATGTACTATTTACTGGAGCCTCAGGTAACCTTATGGATGATATCACTGGTTGCTTTGCTGATGGTTGCAAAATCTTTGATATTTTTGTTTGTGATTTACTCTCTTGATGATCTTAAAAGTCTTGTTGTTTTATTTAAAGACTTTAAGAAACTTTGGTGTAAAATGATTACTTTTAGAGGTGATAAACTAATATCCTCATTTTGTGTGTGGAGGTTGATTGTGATACACAGCTACTGATATTGCTTTTTTTTTCCCCAAGGTTGGAGATATCTTCCTTTGCCATTAGTTTAGGTGGCTTTTGATGAGAAGTTTAGACCTACTGCTGTTTTTCTAGAGAAGGTGTTTCATCCAAGTCCTCTCTGTAGTTTTTCTTCAGACCCTTCAATTTTTGTTTGGAGAGTTTTTCTCTCTCCTTTATATTGGGAAAGTTCATTCATTAGTGGTGTCAATGAACCCTTTTTGAAAAGTGCTTTTGGTCTGACTAAACTGGCTGTGCTGAATGAATACAGACATCAAAGCAAATGTTATGTATGAAATTGCTCATAATGCAGTTTGAAGATCACTACTTTGTATTACTGCTATTATACTGAACATTGATCTTAATGTTAAAAGCACATAACAAATACTAACAGAACTGACCTTTCTGTGCAAAGAGTAAATAGCTTTCTTCCATTTTTTACTCTGTTCATGATCTGCAGAATGGAGGCATTTAGTTGATTTTCTAAGAGTCTTCTTTGCTTCACTTTATAAATGGCTATCCGTCCTTTCATTTGACATATTCTTCCAAACTTTGTAAAGTTCAGAAAGTTTTTTGGTGGGATCTTCTGTTTCTGCACCCTGAAAGATGAGGCTTGGATGAGACTACAGTGTGTGATGCTGGTGGGCTCAATACACTTGTCTAGTACTTTTCTAGTCATTAGCACTATTACTGGACTCTGCCTGCATGTGATAATGCTGCAAGTGAAGATTCAGCTTTGGTGAAGTCACATCATTGGAGTACAATTTTGTCAAAGAACTTTTCTCTCGAAAGGATTCCATCCTTTGCCTGCTATTGGTTGTACTAATATCAGTAATAATAATATTAATAATAATAATAGTAATAATGATAATAATAAGGGTAGTTAGCTGGTGTTCAGGCTTCAGCTCAAGTACACCAACGGAGGTGCATGTGAAGTATTCGTTTTTTAGTTGCTATTAATTAGGGACCCCATTGAAAACTTTGCTGGAATTGGTGGATACTTGATAGCAGTGGTCAGACTTATTTGAAGATCCAGCTGCCATATTGACTAAACGGGAGTACCCTGTCTTTAAATCCTCTACTGCCATAATGCACATATTGGTATATCTGTGCAAACTATTTTCTTTGTAAACTCAGTATTACAGTGATAATTACATGAAATAAGGTGATTTATAAACTTAAAGCATTAAAGAACAAAAAACTAGGATGTTGAGGGGATGTTAAGAGGAGTAATAATGTGTATAAGACCTACGATGGATGTCTTATTAGATTCTCTGGATTGTATCAGTTGATGTAAACAAATGAAGACTAAACAGGAAGAAAAAAAACATGATTAGTAGCTCAAAATTTGGAAGGTAAAGTACAACATAAGGTATGCAGTTGCTTTTCAGTTAGGACAGGGTAACGAGGATAGTACTGTAAAGGTTAGTGTGCTCGTTTCATATTATCTTTGTTAGGACATTTGAGTCTAGAATGAATAATAACTTTAATAGTTACTTAAGCCAAGGGTGATAAGCATACTTATATAGATTATATTACTTTGAAACTATAAAACTTTAGATCTGTCCTGCTGTTATTTGGCTTTTAGATGAATAGTTTCATAATGAAAACAAGCCCATCAGAGAGACTTTTCAAGCAAAAGCAGCTTAATCCAATAAGCAAAAGTAGCATTTTTTTTTGCACATGGGATAGTGTTGTAGTGTTTTCTATTATTACCTTTAGATTCCATCTGTGAAGCATAATTAAAAAGGAATAATACAGAATGCAGAGAAAAAAAAATACAATGGGATTAATCACCCTTTCCAAACCTTTATTTCACTAGTTGGGATATCAGAAGCTGTGTTCTATTTTGAAAACCATGTTAATGTCAATATTTTCTTATGCCTGTAGGTGGTGTCAGTAATGAAAATTTAGATACATGTAGATATTTGTTTATATTTAAGAGAAAGCTTGTCAAGCATTATCTTAGAATTGCATTTGTTGTATATTTTTATCTGTAAATACAAAGCTATTGAGAAAAAATATCACTTTATATCATGGGCTACTTATTATGTAGACTCCTACTTATATTTTGAATATAGTTGAATACTATATATGTATCAGGCAGAATGAAAAGTTAGAGTATTACTTACAGTGAAATTACATCATCTGCAAAAGGAAACCTGCATAATTAAACTAAGCTATGACATGCTGTTGTAAGTGCATCAGAATTTATTAACTTAGCTGTTATTGGGATCTCATATAATTCCGATCCATATATACAAGCCTGTGATCAGTGATGTATTTATGTGTTAAAAGTTTTTACCTTGTGCACTTGCACATTCACATTCTTATTGTAAGGAATTAATTTTTTTTTGCCCTTGATTTGTTGTCATACATTGAGATTACCTTCTTGTAAATATAGATTTTGAATATGAAGCATGCTTACATTAGTCCAGAAATTTATGCAAGTTTCATGAACTATAAGCTACATTAGTTTTGTTTCTAATGTAATAGATGATTATTGGCTGCACTACAGAGATTTAAGATCTTGTCCCTCAAAACTTTTATCTCATCAATTTTTGCTTGATTTTTTTTAGATAACTGCAAAAGATCATCAAAATTAGAAATATCATAAGTGATTACTTGTAACCAAAGAAAAAAAATGTTTAGCAGAGTATTATTTTAAAGTCATTTATAAGCTGTTATACTGAAAGATAATAATGTGTTTTCTCTGTATTTATTTTTTTTCACTTATGGTTCCATGAAAAAGTCCTCCAGTGCTTTATATTATCATGTCTTGAGTCAAGTTATCTAGTTGAGTGGAAAAGTATGTAAGCATTGTTTCAAATTGTGAGTTGTGCTTTTACATGAAATTTTATGCTTAAGCTGCATATTCAGTTTCTCTAGATCTAGCTGTAAAGTTTAAAAAAAAAAAAAAGAAATGCATAATTTTGACTATTTATCTGCTATATATGCTGTGTCCCACGTTCAAAATAAGGAATTTATGCAGATGCTCCTAATTTTTATGTTAACCTAAAATGTCCAATTATTCTGGCATAGAAGACAGAACAGTAATGCTCAAAACCTTTGCCAAAGATTTCTGCACATTTGTGTCAGTTTAACATTGAAGTAGGTTTGTTTTCATTGTAAAATGTGGGAATACACGTGAAAAGGAATGTAGATTCTCCTATTGGTAAAGTAGCCCAAATGGATAATGGGAAAGTAAGTAAAGTAGAGGAAACAAGATGAAAAAGGTATGTGCTCCTAATACAATAATATCGCTTGGAGTTTGAGAATGTTTAGCAAATATGTAGAAAGAGTTGCAGTAAAGGTTTGTTGGTAAAAGTGAACTATCAGTGGGAGTAGACCTTAACAAGAACTGCTCCCTTTTGATAACACCCCTCTACTTCTCCCATTGTAGCGCTTCCATGGGCAATGAAGGCCAGTCCATCTGATGCAAGTAAGAGACATGAAGTGTAAGAACATAACTCGTAAAGAAGGAAGCAATGATGCTAAAAAAACAGATAATGATTGACGAGTCTGCTGTCATCAGATGAGTGACCAGATTGCCTAGTTATGAATTAGTGTATTTTCAAGAAAAAATATTTTAGACTTTCAGTCAGTATTTGGACTACAACCAAATTAATATTACATGTGGACTACAAATCTTTATTTGATCTGAGCACTAATTATACCATCAAAAATGATAACATGCAGTTACAATACATATTTCAGTGTTAAAGTATAATGTTATCTCATAAATCTCAACTTGGATTTGATGTGTTTGAAAGCTTTTGTGTCAAAATAAGACTTACGTGGCAACTATCTTTTAATTTCTTAATTAATGCCTGTATAGAGTTATGGTGATATATGTATCAAGTGATGCTTAGAGTGAATGTTTAGTATGTCAGAAATGACAAAAGTTCCTTATGTAGCCTTTTTGTAAATGATTTTAATTTTCTTGGGTACTTGTTCTACTCCATTTGTTAGGCATTTGCTTTATCAATTCATATTTGACGGAAAAGCATATTGTGCAAAGATAGAGGTTAATAAAGGTGTTAGTCTTGTACTTTGTTTCTTAATGTAGATTATTCTATTTCATGTACTTGGAGGCAGCATTCTGGGCATTTCAGAAATCAAATTGTAAAGCTAACATGAAAGTCATGGGAAAGTATGTGCATGTATGTGCTCAAACTATGGTGCTGGTAGTTGTTAGGCATGCTAAATATTGATGTTGATGTTCTGCAAATTTCTTTATACTCTTGAGATTGTTATGGTTTTGAATGCAAGTCTTGACACTTTAAGCTGTGTTGATCCCTGAAATGAAAGCGTATTGTCATTAGAAATCCTATAGTTTTTGGAAGAGTCTGTAGGAATGTTTATTGTACTTAGATGTTGGTAGATAGATATAACACAATATTAATTTTGCAATAAATATTCACTTTATTATCTTGAAATATTTCTTTTGAAGATAACCAAGATATTGAAATGAGATTGAACATATTTTAATCAAAACAGTTGTAGGAAAACTTTGTGTATATGTGTATTATCATTATTATTATACAAACCCAGGACATATTTTATGAGGCTCCTGCAGTTCAGGTTCCTTTCCATGCAGGAGTTGCGAGATTATAGACTCCTTTGGAACAAGAAGGTCCTTGACCACACTGCATGTTTTTCCATCTTTTGAAGATGATAACCTTGCCAGAGGTTACTTCTTGCTCATGGCATGACCACTTGTATGTAGAGTCCAATAACACTTGTGTATGCGTAATTCACATGTTTATAATAAAAGGGTATGATATGCGTAAGGTGTAGATTGGTACTATACTCTGAGAATTTAATATTTGGTGCAGATTTATTGGAAGATTTGTGCAGCTATGAATTTCAAGATCATCACAAAATATGGCACTGTGATGAACTGACATACTCTTACACCCGAGTTATGTATAGCTTTGTTAAGGTCTGTGTCTCTCAGCTGGATGGATATTAATTGACTTGAAGACACAGTTAGTAATTGAAAATATATGATATTTGCCTGTGTGTTGTCTGCTTAAAGGAAGTAATTTGGGTTATAATCGAGTTATAGCCCAGTTCTTCATGTGTTGGGAAATGCATTAATAGTTATGAGTTGCATGCCCAAATATTACCTCCCTTTCTTTGGTAAAAAGATGCCTTCATAGTACCCTGTATTACAAAGGTTCTGTTATTTGCAGTTTTAGATATGAAGTAACATGAGAAAATTGAAGGATGACAAGAAAGAAATGCCTTTTTATTAGCAATGCTAAGGAAAAGAACTGATATTGATGCAAATCATTACCTGTTATCAAATTATTATTGATATATCATTTCAATATGAGATAGACATTGAAAATGGCATACTTGTTTGAGAAGTATGCAGTTGCTGTCTGCAGGAGGTTGCTTCACCAGAACTTAGTCAGTTGTACATATGTATAGATTACTCAATATGTGCAGAGGTAATGGAATGTCTTTAAAGCAAGATAGGAAAATGGGATATGGGTCAAATTTGAAACTTTCAATCTTAGATATTCTTTAGTTGTGAGATTTAACCATATGTTGATTCTAGTAAGTGCAGTCACAGTTTTGTTAAGTTTGACTTCTTGCATTGATAAGCTCCAGGCTTGTTTGTTTTACCAAAAGGATTCATTGATTATTCAAATTTTTGTACCAGATCAGCTAGGGTCATAAGCAGCTTCAGCAAAAGGCATAAAATACAGATAATGTGTAGTATCTGTGATCCTTTTTGAAGGGAACCAGTGAGATAGACTGCATGCCGAGTTCACCACTCCAATACTTATCATTAATCAGAATTGTGTGAAGTGCATTCTCATGCTGTCATACAGCTAGGTTTGATTACCCAGAAGTTATAGATCGGTAAAGTGCCTCCTGTCGTACAGATTAATATAACACTCAGCCAGAGACCACGAAGAGTGAAAGGAATGGGAAATGTACGAATGAAAAAAAATTTTGAATGAAATGGATATATTAATTTCTAAATTATTGGTTGATTTTGCAGTCGGTCAGTTATTTTGTTAATCAAGTGCAGAACATCTTAATAAATATAAATTAAAAGGAACTGATAAGGAATATATAGTAGCCATGTTAAGTACATTAGCAACATCCATAAGAAGGTTTTAAGTTACTGGTTTTTTAACAACTTTGTATTTTTATAATTGTACCTGGCAATAAGCAGGCTCTCTTAAGACTATAAGAATAGTAATTAGTAACTAGATATAACTGGTGAATTTTAAAGTGTTGAGGAATCTGTCAGTAACATTGTTTTGATACCCATCTGTGGTACAATAAACATATTAGCAAGAAATGAACATTCATTTCTCCCATGAATGTATAAGTTTGTGTATCTCATCATATCTACTTACCCCAGTCTCCTAAGCTATGATTTCCAAATTACCAGTCCAGAACCCATCATCCACAGCCAAGCTCCACATGCCATTCCATGGTATATCTTCACTGCTTCATTTGCCCTTGCTCAGTATGTTGACCCCATTGTATACTTCATGGATCAAATTCTGTCTAATACACTCGTTTCAGACCCCTGAATGTTTGCACCCTTATACCTCAGAGCTTCCTTCGCTCCATCCATTCATCTCCTCCTTTCCCTTGCTCTCTCTGCTTTTGACACATATATCCACATAGGTTTTCTGTACTCATTCTTTTCGTATGCTTAAACCACTTCAGTACACTGTAGTCAGTCCTCTCAGTCAGATTGCTGTTACTACCATGCTCTCACTCATGCTGTCATTCTTTACAAGATCAGTCCATTTCACACAACATATTGTCCTCAGACATTTTAGTTCCAACATATCTACCCTCTTCCATTCCTTTGCATTCAAGACCCAAGTCTCACATCCATACAACAATGTCAGGACTACTGCAGTCCTACCCAATTGTTGCCCTTTAAAGACTCTGACCTATCCTTCCTCATGTTCCTTAGTGCTCTCAAGAAATTTAGCCCCTTCTTCCACCCTATGACTCACTTCACCTCCAGGGTTCTATCTGTTCCTGGGTATCTTGAAAGCACCTCATTCTCTATGGTTTCTCCATTTAAACCTACTGTCGAAAGTATCCTGTCTTGCCCCACTCCTTATTGCACCCCGGTGCAGAGTGCTCTGTTATGTTCACAGCAACTCTCAATTTCCTCCTCAAGCAGTGTGCCACTACATCATTGCACAGAGACCTTACACAACTCATCTTTGTTGACTTTAACTAACCACAACCTCTTCTTGTACTGTACTAGTGACATGATATGAATAAAGTATTTGACACCATCCACCAACACTAACTCAGAGAAAGAGAAAAAAGATAAAGTTAACCAATTTCATAACTGGCTGCCAAACTAGCATCACATCACTCAAAAAGACTTCACCTCTAAAATTATAAAGCTTTACAATGGAGTTCCCAAGAGGCATTTTTTTTCCTCCGGTCTTCTATAATCTCCTCTTGCATGACCTCCCACTCTCTCCCTCAGACTGAATTATTGAAATTCTTTCATATGCAGAGGAACTTACAGTCATTACAACACATCACAGTACACTAGTGCTCTGAAAGCTAAAGCTACATTACCATATAAGTCTTCTGCCTCAGTTTTAACCCATGAAACCTGACAGTAATGTACAACTCCTCCCTCCTTTCCTCCATATTGTATACAAGTCTAGACAGTAGATGGTACTCCAGTTGTGATGTTGGGATTCAAATGAATTTGTTGATTATTGTCACCTGATGAGGTGGATCATCTCCATGAGACATGTTGTGCCACATGTAATGAAAAAAAAGTTGCATGTTAAATAAAACTATATGAACTCCTACTGAAGTGCGATTTCTCCTTCATAACTATCATCACAGACTAGTGTGATAAACATTGTATATATATATATATATATATATATATATATTTATTTATTATACTTGATCGCTGTTTCCCGCGTCATTGAGGTAGCGCCAGAAAACAGACGAAGAAAAACCCATCCCCCCGCATACACACATATATACATACATGCACACATATGCACCGTACATA
>JAYMFT010000689.1:0-17413 GCA_038088735.1 Panulirus argus | reverse complement strand
ATATATATATATATATATATATATATATATATATATATATATATATATATACACACACACACACACAGAGAAAGTGGTCAAGATGAAGCATGGAGTATTCTGTGGGGCTGGGCTCTGGTTTCGGTATATTACACATGACAGCTAGAGAATGGATGTGAGCAAATGAGGCCATTGTTCGTTTGTATATATATATATTATCATGTAACCCCAGGACCCCTTTTATGGGGCCCCTGAAGCTTCGAGGTTGCACCCCACGCAGCAGCAGGGAGATGATGGGCTCCCTTACAGTACAAGAATGTCCTCGACGAGACTGTACTCGTATCTGTTTATTGACTAAGCTCCAGCCTCGTCGACAGTGACTTCTTGCTCACACTGTAAACAGTTTCAGGCGGAGTCCAGCTACACACACATACGAGATGAGGTGAAAAGACAAAGAATGAGAGAGAGAGAGAGAGAGAGAGAGAGAGAGAGAGAGAGAGAGAGAATCAAAAAGTTAATGGTCTCAATTCACGCGATGATGAATATGACGAGTGGGTTTCATTTTCAATTATAGTGTGACATTAAACATGTGTCCGGCACATCTATTGCTGACAAGGTAATATTTTCTACTTTTATGGCTTATTAAGTGAGCAGCGATGACAGCCATAAGCCATTACTGACAATGGCTTTCCTGTGGCGGGCATGGGTCTGGACCTTCCCGCCTCTCTCTTTGTTCCTACACCTTTATCTTTTGCCTGTCTGTCTGCTCACACATTTATGTGCATATTTCTGCAAGCCCCTCTATTCATCTGCGTCTGTATGTCTCTTGGTCTGTCTAGGTGTCTGTCTGTCTGTCTCTGTTTCTCAATGAAACTGCAAGACACTCAGTGTCATGAAAACAAGACGATAGAAAAAAAATCAAGTTGATATATTGACTTCAAGGGTAATATAGAAAATAGCATGAATAAAAGACAGGACAAAGAATAAATGAGAAGAATCATGATGGAGATGACAGCCTTATGGGGATAAGACTAAAACCACGAATGAAGGGAAGAGACAATGAAATAAGAGTGAACCCAGGCGAAGACGTTAGTGAGAGAAAGAGAAAATAAAATATACAGAGAATAGGACGGGGAAATAGTGATGAAAGATGCATTAATGACAGAAGGATGATATAAAGATAAGGTGAAGAATGAAGGAAGAAGTATGGAAGGAAGGAAGGAAGAGATCGTGATGAGGTGGAGGTCAGGTGTACAAAAGGAGAGAATAATGTCCAGTGCCGTGGGTAGAGAGAGGCATGGACAGTTCCTCACTCCAGTCGTGCCATCACCCACCGCTGCTGCTGCCTCCTCTGCAGCTTCTCTCTCCTAATCACGTTTGCAATACCATCATCTTCCTGCATGATCTAGTGTTCACTTTTCCGTCGTTTGAAATCATCTCTGACATCGCTATCATAATCTTCATATTCCTCACTCTCATCATCATCACTCTCTCATTGTCCATCGTCATAATGTTAACTTATTCACAGCCGTCATCACTGTACTCCTCGCCATCACCAGCAACATCTGTGCCACATGCAAGGTGGACTTGTCTTCTGACCGATGCCTCAGAACGGCACTCAACTCTCCACAGGATCTCCAACATTTAAGAAATCATACTCGGGGAATTCAGACGCTACAAAATATCTTCCAAAAATAATTTTTTTTTTGTATTATCCTTCAGTTCTGATGGATGAACCAACATAGAAAAAAACATTTACAGAGTGAGGGCGTAAATAGTTCTCTCATATTCATACAAAAAAAAAAAAAAGTCCAAACCACAAAATTCAAGCCATCTTATCATTCACAATGTGCATGTCAGTATATACCTAGTAATTTTGGAATAAGATAATACAGATTAGAGACTTTGCTTGGCGAATGATACACAACATTAAAGAATGAAGACCAGAAAGTTTATGAAAAGACTCGCTAAACTGCTAACGTTAACTCCTGATAAGTCCTGAAGATATTCTTAAATAATTTTCTTCTTAAGGATTTGGAAAACGCTTGGGCAATGTGTTTCCCACTTTGAGGAAGCCATTTTCTTTCATTTTTCATACTTTAAGTGGAATTAAGAGCCGACCATTTTTCTTATGAAATAATAAGATTCAATCATCCATACACCATGGCCAGCCCCCAGTTGTGGGTACTTAGTATCTTCGCTTATATGGTTAAGAGTCTGACGATCTCCACAATAGGAACCTATAAAAAGCCGAGGCGAGTGCAAGATATACTCACGATCCTTTCAGGGTACGAATCCTCCACCTCACAACATCCTTCCATTAGGAACAATAATTCAGAGACTTGTCTTTTCTCTCTCCCGGCAACTAAGGTCCTACCCAGCCCGTTAAAAGCTTTCGTATTTTACTCACTGAAGACTTCTGTTGGCCATCTTCGATTATTACCAAAATTGTAAAAATTACAGATCACAGGACTTTCGAGGGAAGATTCTCAAGCGTTGTGAAAAAAGAAATGCGACCGAGAATTCATTAAATGATTGTGATGATGGAAAAATTTTTAACAGAGAAATGATACAGAAACCACTCTATGTTGCAGTTAGATTTTTAGAAATATTTTGAGAAATTTGATGGAAAATTTTGTTAGTTTATTCCCTATGTGTAAAAAAGTTACTAAACTCTATAAGAGGAATGACTTAAACCCATGACTTCGATGAATTAATCTTTGGCATACGATGATTAAAGTCATCCTGCCCAAATGATGAACTCGTCGTGCTCAACGGGTAGATTCGTCTTGCTCAAGGAGTTATGTCGTCGCACTTAAAGGGTAAAGTTATAGTGCTCAAAGGGTTAATTTGTTCTGCTCAGCGGGCTGATAATTTTGTGGGTCAGTCGATACTACATGCTTATGGTATTTGGTCTCGTTTCCTTGCTCCGAAGCTGATGAAAACCTGACTGATACAAGTTACACAAGACACTACAGCCACTCCTGTCGTCCACCCTCCCTGGACGAAGAGAGAAAATGGCTTTATGTTGAGATGTGGATCAGTAGCAAGAGAAAAAGAGCATCAGGGAAGGGGAGAAGGGGTTACGAGTCTAGTCCTGATAGCCAGAGCTAAATGAAGGGTTCTGGCGCACACAAAACCAACAGTGACGCGTGGGCTGTCCAATACCCAGCGGCGACTTGGGCCAGCGCACGGTGCGCCAGCTGCTGCCGAGCCTTCTGCAGGGCCACCTGCTGCTACCTGTGCTGTTTGTAATTGTGATTGGTGGAGGTGTCTGGAGAGAGATTAGTCAGGTCTGTTGCTGGAGATGATGAGGGGTTGGCCGTAGACTGTGGGTGAGATGGAGTGGGATGAGATGAGTGGGTGATGATAATGGCGGTGATAGTGGTGGTGGTGGTAGGGTGAAAAACGAGTGTTGGTGACGGTGGAGCTTGGTGGTGATATGATGTTGAAATAGGTGGATTAGAGATCTGATGTTAGAGTTAGTGGCGGTGGTGTAAGGGTGCGGAAGGTGGTAGTGGCGTTACAAGTCACGATTGGTCAGCTGGTGTTAGGCGTTCGTAGCAGTAATTTTGCAAGGGTGAAAAAAAAATATGATGACAGCTTTGGTGTAAAAGAAGAGGAGGAAAGTGTAAGAGGTGACGACATGTTTAATAGTAGACGAGAGACAGCGAGCATATGGTAGTTCCATCTTACCCCATGCATTCCGTTTCAGAATTCCATTATTCCTTGAATTCTGGCATCCATCCCTCTGAATAAACCAGAACAAATCAGAGCAAAAGCAGTGCACCTTCCTTATTCATCTAAGTTTGTACTACCTCTTAAGAGAAACCTTTAGGCTTAGTCTCGTCTGAACTGCTGGAAACTCTGAGCAGAGACAGGCTCAAAGCTTACAACCCAAGACAAGATTTCGAGCTCTGAACCTTTTGAGATCGAAGCTGCGGCACACGAGTCGAGTATCTGACTCGTTTACTCTGAACAGGTCGTTACACTTTCCTTTAAGACTGTTTCATTTGGACTGATATAAGTGCAATATAACAGAGCTAATACGTGTATCTGTAACCCCTATCCTGTGATAATAAAGCAAGTCTAACGCGAGAAAAGTAAAAAGAAAATATGGAACGGGCGAACTGGACAAAACAATTACCCATCAAATCTCCCAGATATTTTGACCAGAAGAGGGTGATAAAGCTTAATCATTACATAGATAAGGCGATAGATAGATAAGACATAAGTAGATAGCAAGATCGAAGCAGAAATAGTATAGTTTCTTTATTCCAGTGACTGGGTCAGAGCTGACGGGTTCCACTCCCTACACTGCTTCACACACACACACACTTCTCGCTTCCCCCGTCACACTGTGGGCAGCGCAGACCGTCCAGTGGGATCAACCGGGACTCTCCTCACCAGGCGGCCCCGTGTGTTTAATTCCTGGTGGTGTGTAGCCTGAGGCCGCCTCACCACCATAAGAGGCCGGCCGGACTACACACACCGTCGCATATCCTCTCTCACCCCCCCCCCTACCTCCTACACGCTCCACACCCACACATCCTACACCACACACACCATTCACTACACATCCTACACCAGACCACATGACACATCCTGTGCTATACAACACACCCTATATCACACCCTCGTCAGGCATCCTCACAGCCCACGCACCCTACACTCCACACACTTCACCTCACACACCCAGCACCACATACACCTGCTGCCACACACACACGTCCCGTACCTCGTGGTACGCGGCGGAGGAGAAGGTACGGGGAGAGGCGTCACCAGGCCTACCCTCCTGGCCAGCATCAGGACCCGCCCACTGCTTTATACGGCGCTGCGACCTGTTGTCTCAACGTCATTAGTGCCGGGCTGGCAGGGTGGGCTGGGGGTGGGCGAGGGGCGGCAGAGGTGGTTTAGCGCTGGGGTGGAGGGTCTGCGGTTGGGGTAGACTGTGGATCGGGAGGGAGGGAAGGTGGAGTGGTGGAGGGAGGGAAGCCATGGAAAGAGAAGGATTGGAGGGAAAGGTGAAGGGAAGGAAGGGAGAGATCAGTGGGAGAGGAGACCAGCCAAAGTACCTTTAGTAAATGTAATGAGAACGCAACGAAAGACGTCGTACAAGTGACGTGACGTAAAGTAAAGGAGGGAAGCAACCTGAAGGAGGAGGAGGACTTAGAAGACTGAAGCTCCCACTCACCAGATCGTCTCGCTAACGGAGCGAGAACAGTTTTACATTTATGTAAATGAATAATACAAAAACATTCTCTGTATGTACATAAACAAAACTACGATAAAGACTTGGGACATTGACATAACAGTAGCCACACAACACAAGGAACTAACACACACACACACACACAAGCGACTTTCGAATGCAGATTGGTATGAAACATGGAATGGACTGGAGAAAGACTTAGAATTATCCGTTTCAGATCTTAATCCAGAACCCAGAGTGACTGTGACATCGGATTATTCTTCACCACTGAAGGATAAACTCTGGCACGTCCCAGTGTTTTTGCTCCTTATGTCAACAAAAAAGTCCTTAGGAAGGACTTCAGGGAAAAAATTACAAGGAACAAAAGACAGAGAAAAAAAAAGAGGAATGGGAGGATGGGTTGGCTTACCCCAGCTGGTGTGGGCTGGTGTGTAGTTTGCTTGTTTGTATTTGCTGAGTATATGCTATTTTTTACTATGATAATTGGTTCTGGCATTTCTACACCTGCTGGCACTTTCATACTGCGTTCTCAATTAACAAAATTTGATCATCTATAATCTGTTTTGAATGATGAATTAACAGCGTTCATAGACATATTTATGTCTACTGATTTAACCTCTCGAGCAGGACGGGACGATTCCTGAACACAACTGCGAGATCTTTGGGTATTATGGCTTAACCTTTGACCTGACCTGCCGTCGTCTTTAAGAATCTTACCGTCGTGCTCTAGGGTTGTGCATTACCATCGTTCTCAAGAGTTGTACCGTCGCGTTGAAGGGTTGTATCGTCGTGTTGAAGGGTTGTACCGTCGTGTTGAAGGGTCTGATCAGGGCTCTTAACTTTTCCTTGCATGTGGACCACTTGGGAGGCGCCCTCTTGGTCTGCTGTCCATCCTCTGCTGATCTAGGGAGAGGAGAAATAATCATTGAAACAATAACACATTATATGTACGCAAATTTCATAATAAAATCATGCAAATATATATATAAAGAAAAAAATTCTCTTTTCAACATGAAATTATTTTGCCTTTCCTTTGGACCATTTGGTAAATGCTCGAAGGACCACTTGTGACCCATGGATCACAACTTAAAAACCCTTAGATTAAATATTCAACAGCTGGTAATAACTAAAGTTTCAGAATGCAGTACATATAAGCAAGACTATCTTACATGTATACACTTATCATTACTTAAGTAAACCATTTGACATTCACCATATTGGGCATTTATAATGACAACTTGTGAACGAATTTCTCTTCGTTTTATATCTTACTTTGTTCACTGCAAGGCATTATGAAGTAGCGTTGGAACTTAAGGTTAGTCGGTAGGTGATAGGAAGTCAGGTTTGGATAGGCACATATGGGTAGGGGAGGCACTTGTGGATGGGCAAACGTGAGTAGCGAGGGTAAGGGAGCACTTAAGGTGTAAATGTGTGGGGAGGCAAATGTATGGTTTTGGGTAGTTCGCAGGTGTGTAGGTTGGCAGGTGTGTATGACACGTGTGATAGCAAGATGTCCGATGTCGAGTGTGTACACGTGATGAAAAGATATCTGTAGACGCGTCCAGTGAACGGGAACATATGGATTTGAAGGTGTGGATAGTCAGAGGTGCGTGGATAGATGTGAACAAGATAAAAGTGGATGACCAAGGATGGCAAGGCAACAATGTGGACCCAAAAGCCAACAGTTCTTATGAATCAATTTGCCGAGACAAACGTACTTCTCACTCTGCTTCCAGTTTCACTTAGAGATACATAAACATATAAGCTACCTGCTAATACTGTGTAATATTTCAACAAGTATTTGGTCATCATCAACCACAATTTTAGTTACTGCAGAAACCTTAGATAACAGGAGACCTTGGAATATCAACACCGATCATCTTAATAAAGATTTTTTTTAAGCTGATGTCATTGTGATTAAGCTTCTAAGACGGGACTGGCCCATGATGTACAACCAGATACCAAAAAAATAACCATCGCATTAAAATGTTTTGAAAAAGAGGATAAAAATCCCCTGAAACATCTCGCATGAGAACCGGTTCGGACCGGTGGTCGAATCAAAGCAATTCTTGGCTCCCTTTATACCCTGTGAGAAAAATTCTATAGATCCCCACCAGACAGTAGTATGCAGCATTCTCGTCTCACAGTCGATACTCCCGATGCCTAAGAATGTGAACTTAATCTCTACGAGGTGAGGCAGGATAAGCCACTCTTTCTGTGGCCACGTCGATCTCCGGCGCCGTGGCTGTCAAATAAGAGGCTTTTGAGGCTTGTAATAAAAATGTAAACGCAGAGAGACTTGCAGATGGAACCCAACACCCGATCTTCCCCATGAGGGAACCACGTCCCTCGTGACAGACTTTTCAATAACCTTCGACAGAAGTCATCGTCTTTAACCCGCAAATAATACCGCATAATACCGTTCGGCTACAGTGACTTTCGCTGATCTTCGACGAGTATCACCGTCCTTAAAGCGACGCCAGAAGAGAGTGTTCGGCAAGGCCAAGTACCTGCCCCGACGGAGGAACACGAGGCACCAGGCGATAAACTGGTTCACTGACACATAACACGACAGAACTTGGGTTTAATTGGGTTCATCTCGCCTCGCGTTCCTCGTTGGGCTGTTCTCCCTCTCCCCTGTTCTCCCTCATGAAGGTTTTATTCTCAATCTCTCCCCAGATCTTAGTGTTCAGAGCTACAGAGGGATTTAAGGCTAGTTTCCCCACTGTATCGTCTCATGATCTCGGTGCAACGGCAGCCAGGGGGCGAGAGGCTCGTCCGTCCATTTAACCCCCTCCTTGAGAACGATCAGGACCCGGACAATACGCCTGATGCATGACTCTTTATCCTAGATTTAAAGACCAATATAACCAGGTCCTCCCTCGCAGGTCCTCCGCTCTCACGCCACGCTACTCCGCCCAGGCGTGGTTGTCGGCAAACACGGGGATAGCTCTCTCTCTCTCTCTCTCTCTCTCTCTATCATCACACTATGTCGTATGTTATCGAATAATTTCCCTGACGTCTCTCTCTCCCCTTTCCACTAAGCACCTTCTTCTTTCACATTTCCTCTCCTCCTTTACCGTAACTCTTTCACATTACACCTGCTCCCTTCAAATTCTCTCACTTCCTCTTCCATATTTTCTCCTGTTGTCATCAGACCCATTCTCCTTCCCTCCAGTTCATACACCTCCTTTCCCATTTGCCCTCCCATTCTCTTCCTCTCTTCCCGCTATCCATCCCGTCCCATCACCCTCACATCCCCCTTCCTCTTCCCTTTCATTCTCTCTGGTCTGTCGTCTTTCCATCCTGTTCCATTTTTGTTCCACTTTCCGTCCTCACCTCCCATTCCACTTCTACAGGACCCGCTCCTCACCCTAGGGACCTACTCCTCATGCCCGGAGACCTGCTCCTCACCCCGGAGGACCTGCACCTCACCCCAAGGGACCTGCTCCCCACCCCGAGGGCCTGCTTCCCAACCACTCCAGGTTTTACCATCGTTCCCTTTGTTCACCAACTTCGACTGGGACCTTTTTTTTTTTGTGTGGGTAATATAAACTTGGTCTTCTAATTTGTGTGTTGGTAATTGTTTCTCTCACTGCCCTAATGGTAGCCACGATTTCTCTTCTCGTCCACAAATTATTCAGTTTTACTTTAGCCTTTAATTAATTGTTTCCTTAAGTCAAGTACTTGCAAGCGTGAAATACGTTTAACAAGTTTCTTCTACATTTCATTAAATGTATTTTTCTCGAAAGGAAACTTGGCGTCGGTCAGTCATGGGCATATTTATGACGGATCAAATAACTGTCGTCTCTCCCATTAACGATAACGGTCATAACCCCATTAACGGTTAGTCATATCAACTCCATTAATGGTTACTAGAACCTCCCCCATTCATGGCTACTGTCATCTCCCATTAATGGTTGGCAGTATCTTCTGTTAATGGTCACTACAATGGCTCCCATTATATGGGTTGCTGTCATCTCTCTCCACTAATGTTTCTTAGCCCATCCTAACACGAGAAAACTATTCTATAGTCTGCCAGAGTTTCTCAGCATTCTTCAAACACTGAATACATGTGAATCCCTCTGACGCCGTCTTTATTTTTGACAATAAATTTATCAAAATGGAACGTTTGTGTCTTGGCCTGTTTGGTGTTGTTGGATTTTGGGTGCAATCAACTTGAGCTTTCATATTCACCGAGACCTTCGTTAAATCTAACTTAAAGCAACTGTTTATTACGCCGCCTCCACCTCCTGTTAAACGAAGCCATTGTTTAACGTTCTTTTGTTTAGAGAAATTCATCGTTAACCATTGTTCTCTCGGGTTAAGCGGCACGTCATGTGTTGCCTCGTTAACAGTTTTAGTTATGTCTTTGCTGATGAAAGGTGACCATTGACTAACTAGTCGCACATGATAACGTTCTCGTTATAACTGGAGTCTGCGATCGTCACGTTCTCGCTTGTTAAGGAACACATTATTAACTTTCCTACTATGGTGTCAGTTCAGCGTTGCTTCGTTAGTGGAGTTTCTCATTAAACAGTATACTCGTTAACCACTACTTTCGTAAGTATGTACATGCTCGTTAAACGTTGCTCGTTTACCCGGTGGGCAGGAAGGTACGACCCTCGGGTATGAAGAGCTGAACTCTGATTTGACACACGAAGGTCAGGTCAAGGGTCAAGCCATCACATCCAGGGCTAGTAACGTCTCGTCTGAAACTCGTAACGTCGTGCTCGAGAGGTTAACGAGGCCACTCGATCACACCGTCCTCGTTAGTAATTGCCTTCTTGGTGATAATGGCCGTTTGACATTACTCTCAGCGGGCGAGGCTGGACCTTAACTGTTGCTTCGTCAGTGATTATTGTCCTCAGGAATTCCTCATTAGCGATTGTTAGCCAAGGCCAGACCTGCTCTCTGGTCTAGTGTCCCTCCCTGTAGTTAGTGTGTGTGTGTGTGTGTGTGTGTGTAGGGACAGAGGAATCGCTAGTCTCACAATTTATCACAAAATGATCAACCACGTAGATCAGATGTTTCCCATTATCCATCACAAATGCCCAGAGCAGAGGAAACGGAAAAAAAAAAAAAAAAAAAAAAAAACTCGTTTCCTATTGTTTACCCAGTAGTGCAGGTTGACTCGTGTGCCCTGCGTCAAGCATATGAATCTTCACTACCGCCACTTCGACTGGCTTGCGAACCCCAGAATTCTTAAACAGTAGTAGAGCATAACTCGTTTTCTTCAGAGCCGGTCAATGGATAAGAGCGTATTTACGAGCGAGCAAGACACAGCGCTCCAGACATCTACATACAGTGTCAATAAATCGAGAGATCACCATTTGTCAGACTAACAGTCCGGGCCACAGCGAGGTGGTCACCGTAATGAATACGGCGCTTGGGAGGGAAGAACCCAGTGTCAGTCCTCTAGAAAAGTGTCATTATAAGATAAAGCAATGATCTAAATAGTCAGAAAAGATCACCTACAGCAAGTATGTATTAATTCTGGAAATCGTAAACACTGTCAATGTCGTCGTCGAGCGCGGAGTACCGGCAAAAGTGGAATGTTGTCGCAGTTGATGGCTATCGGTCGGATCTGGGCATGCGCCGCTGGGAGCTGGTTGTGGCGCGGTTCGTGATCTGGTTTTTGTCATTTCCCGCCATATCGGTGAGCACCAGGACGTGTAGCACCAGAGACAGTAATAAAGCTTTAAGTGGTTACACCAGGAAGTGGGAGTTAGCGAGTCAAGGACCAATCTTGGTCGGAGAGGCTTCCTTTGGACACGGCTCATGCCGGGGGTCAAGTGGGTGGATTCGGACACATTGTAAAGCGTTCTTTTTTTTCTTTCTTTCTTTCTTTTCAAGACACTGACCCCATACTTAAATGAATATATATTTTGAACATTCAATATAAAACCTTAGCTTCAAGGAACAACGAATTGAAGTGAGTTTGCCACGTCTAAAATGGATAAACACCACAGGTTTCGCTACAAAAATGATTCACTAATCAACACTGAATCTTCGAGGATTGAGTAGAACGAATCAGTCGGCATCGCAGAATTAGGAATGAAAGGGTCGACCTGTGGTGCTGAATTTATAAGTGAAGGGTCGGTAGGTTTATTAACAGCACGATGTGTTGAAATTAATGTAAAGAGCAAAATTAAGGCCAGGTCACTATACATAAGGATCGAACCCTCGTGCTCAAGTTTCGAACTGTTCTCCTCGAGAGTCGTACCGTCTTGCTCAAGGGGTTTGATTCGCAGTCCAGTAATAAGTCGCCTTTGCAGGTAATAAGCAATACTTTCATTCCTGCCGAAGAAGATAGGGTCAAAGAAAGAGAGAGACTTGTTCACGTTCGTTTGAGAAAGATGATGATTCTTGTTTCTCTCTCCCTCTCCGTCTATCGTCTTGATTTCTGTTTTTACTGAACTTCAGATCCTTTTTTTCATCCTTAACCTATGTTCTTCCCCCTGTTTTATCTATCTCCTTTCGCCTGTGCCGGCCTGGCCATCTATCAGGCGGGCGACGTATTGCCAGTCGTAAAATTGAATCCCTGTAATTCTGGCTCGGTTTTCTCATCAGGTGACCAATCAGTACACAAAAGCAGTGCGGCACGATAAATCTTCCCTCGGCCGCAGACACCTCTCGCTAATCGTAGGCGTGGCAACTGCGGGTTTTCAATTACGGTGTGTGTTTTTGCCTTTTAGCGGAAATGTCCTTTGTATCCTGGGAATTTGTTTCAACCAACAATATTCGGTTCCTAGAAACTGCTGTTTATTACGACGTAAATACGAATGTTGGTGTATTTATGTATTCAACATTATGTACGTACTTGATCCGTAACATACTATCAATGTCCAATTTCATAGATATTGTGAAAGCATTCATAAACTTAAAACCAACATTTACGTAAACATTATTCTTTTGATTTATGGCTGTGTTTGAACACAAATGATGCTCTGGTAACCGCAGCCTGCAAGTGAAATTGATAACAGACAGGGGTCATACAGACCACATCAACACAGATGGAGCTTGTGCATACACAGAAACATACGAGCGTAAACGTGGGAATATGTATAGATGGCTTGACACGTGTGGTTAGCGTTGCTGGCTGATCCACACACGGACCCACTCAGGTTCAAATACGAGCAGGGTCGAGCAGGTGATCTCTTAGGTACACTTCCTCTTTACCCAAACTCAGAGAAGCTTCTTCAAGTGTCTGGTATCAGCGTTGCTGGGGACGTCTTCACCACAGCGGAGACGACTCGTCTGCACCGCGCGTCTCCTCCCTCTCTTTGTGCAAGATGAATCACCCGCGTCATGCAAGGCAGGGAGGGGACGGGCCTGATGCGTCACAAACCCACCCCGATATTCTCCCACGACCGGCAGTGGATCCTCTCTGTCGCCCGACGACTCCCCACGCGTTATTGTACATCATCAGTCTCGCTGTTGTTCATCGTTATCTGTTCATTTATTCATGTACGCAATGTATTACCGTAACCACCTGTGGGACGGCCATAAATCTTGAGAGTTCTTCACCTAACACGTAACCTTCAGGAGAAACTTCCCTGCCGGGGGTAATTGGCGGGTGTCTAACCAAAGAGACACGTCCAGAACCCCTCCAGCCTACAGGGTACATGTCCCCCTCAATATGGCTCGGATATGGTCAACACGCGTGCAACCAGGTGTCGTAAGGGCAAATACCCACCCTTGTGGATGTTTGTGGATAACTGAGGGACTTTCTGGAGACGCTGACGGTTAGAAACCCACTTATTTTGCCAGTGGAGTCCACCTCGGAACCCGTAATTTTGGCGACAGTTGTGCATTAGAGCGGTTATTGTGTAGCAATGGTGACCTTTTCCAGCGACGAGGACGGTCGTACAGCTGCGTGTGTGTGTGCCAGTGCTAATGGGACACATGTGGTGAGGGTCTTGGTCTGTTTCTCTGTGAATTGTATACGTCCAACGGTGACTTGTTATTACGTATTCCTCTACAAAGACCGCATCTCTCTTCCCTCTTCCAGGGGCACGCCTCTTCTTGTGGGTCTCGCCAATGAGGTTAATTTTCTCTATCTTTCCGCCAAGAAATATTTTGTATTTCTCCGTCAACTCCCCATTTACCCTTTAATTTCCCATATATATATATATATATATATATATATATATATATATATATATATATATATATATATATAATTTTCCAGACCTTTAATCCCTGGAGCCAGCCCTCGGTTTATTACATTCCTGGAAGCATGAAAAAAGCCTCTGCGTCCAGTGGCTATTTAACAGATAACAGCAAGTCATTACTCTCCAGACATCTCGTGCCGCTCCAGCGCCAAGACACAAGGCAGCTGTGGAAAGAGACAAACTCTTCCTTTGATGTCTGATTGCGAAAAATCATCATCTCATCATCCAGATTTCTACTTCTTCTTCTTGGCGAATCTTTCATGGAATACGGTCCTGGAACCTTGGAAATGGTCTTCTGATTTATTACCAATCGTGATCACGATGCGTCTTCCAGATCCCGTTAATCTTTTGGTTGACCTTCAGATCGTCGAGTTATTCACTCGAGACGGCCAGTCCTGGAACCAGGACCCAAGCCTTCCAGGTTCCAGGTCCCGCTCGACACAGCGAGGATAGTGCTAAATGACAGGTTCTGAGGCGGCTGGTAGTTGTCGCTATGGGTCATCAGGGATAATTGACAGCCATTAGAGACCAATTAGGCAGTTAGGGACATTTAACGATATATATATATATATAAAATGACACAGTCTTCCCCAGTTGACGAATGCCCACTCCCGGACATTTTATTAAAGCTGTGACCATTGGGAGGAGAAGAAAAGACCTGAAGGTGTACTGGTAAACTGTTTACCTTGCGTTAAAGTGAGAGTTTGGGGAGCGAATGTGACCAAATGAGGAGAGGAATTCGTTTACTTTTGAGTATCATCATGGAATTGGACACTTGGGTTCCTCCGTCTCTTAACCTTCGTATGCAGATAAAAGTATATGTCAAGCGTTCTTCTATATGGATTTATGAATGCTGTTTAGAAGCAACAAGTCGATTTTTCTGTGGCTAAATCGGAATCCTGGAAAACTTTAGAATACTGAAGATGTGTCGAGGATTTGATATTTGATCTTCAGGAATCATATACAATCACTGTAGATTTAGTTGTACTTGCATACATTTTACTGGATCGATAGTGAGAGACCAGAATGCCAACTGGTGACCAACAGTGTGACTGAGAATTCATTTTTCATTTTCTTGTGAACGATTATATTTCTCTCCCTAATCATATAATTCCTGGGATAAGATCTATGATCATCAAGGTGCCTGGGGAAGATTTTACACGGGTCATCTATTATAAGCGCGAGAAATGTCGTAAAACGTTTATATTAGTAAGACGAATAAAAGAGAAACAAAAGAAAAACGTTGAATTTTGACCAAAGAAAGCATTAGTGATTATGGTGATTTACAGATCGTTAATAAGATCATTAACTTGGTTAAGTTGATTGTTAGGCAGTTTTATTTTCCAACTGACGGAGGTAAC
This sequence comes from Panulirus argus, assembly GCA_038088735.1. Classification (NCBI taxonomy): domain Eukaryota; kingdom Metazoa; phylum Arthropoda; class Malacostraca; order Decapoda; family Palinuridae; genus Panulirus; species Panulirus argus. The sequence goes on along the minus strand of JAYMFT010000689.1, from coordinate 2,684 downwards.
AGGCACGTCAGGACATTCCGTAATGAACCATGAGATGAGCGTAACTAGTCAGGCAGATAAAATATGTCGTCCCATCCTCATAAATTTTCGAGAAAACTTTTTATTCACATACAGACAAAACCACCCACCTCCTCTGCCACCACTCTACCTACGTAAATACCAACCTAACTACATATCTACATACATACATATGTTTTCACACACACACACACACACACACACACACTCATATAGACATAGGTATATACATGAAGATGGCAAAATACATAGAAAGATAGATAAATAGATAGAGACATATCAAAAGAGATTTACATGAATTCACAGATATAAACGCGCACATGCATATATATATACAAGTAAATACATGTAAGAAAAATTTAATACAGCGTAAATACATGATTCCATTTGTATGCAAAAAGTATATAAAGGTTTTGCTAATGAGTGAAGATAAATCTTATGTTGTTGTAGGAGTGAAGACTTTCTGGGCAGTAATTCGGCTATAGCTCTTTTTCTAAGAAAGTTTTTTCGAGCTTCTTATAGAGTATGTAAGTTCTGTTTGCCTAGGTGTTAACGGCAACCATTCCTTATTCAATTTTTAACAAAAAAAAAAGAACAGTTGATATTCGCTTAGATACATCATATGATATCGTATATAAACCTTATATATATTTTAGAACCATGAGTAAAACAATCGTGCTACAGTTTGGCTTGAGTATCGCTCGCTATTTAAATATAGACTAACGCTTCATGAAACGCCAATACATGTCTTCTGCAGCCCCATTGCCCGATTAAACCACGCCTTGAATGGCCCAACAACAGCCTGGCAAAACCCTTCCTTCTGTAGTCCCGCCAGGGTAGCAACACCTGCCGTCTCCAGCCCCATTCGCCCGACCAAATCTATGATGAAGAAAAGATGGAGACAACTTGAGGTGTGTCATGTTTATCAAAAGTCGAACAAAAACCCACTTTAACAGTAAAGTTACAACTCCAGAACCAAGATGTAAACTGCTCACTCAGGTCATCCCAGAAAACACAATTACGAAATGAACTCTAATCACCAATTATCGCCGCTATGTGCGGGTTCCCCACTCCTCTTTCCTTTATGTTTTTTAATCGCCTCAGAGATTGTATTGCTACTGATTACCCTTAATGACTCGAAAAGTAAGATGCATACCGCGCAGGCCAACGTGGACACAGCCTAAGGCAGCTAAACTGTTGACAGCTGTTCAGAAGGCAAGCTCTTCAGGGACCGCTCGACCAATCTCTCTCTCAGGCTGTTAAATATTCTTGGAGCGAAAAAAAGGCGTGTTTCGTTTTTGTCGTTGCGAAGGTATATATAAGTTTTCTAATGCGTGTGTTTATATTCCGTGACGAAACTTTTTGCATAATGTGAAGATAATCTCCCCGATGCGCTGACTGACTAAGATGCTGTTTTTCAGGTTGACTCAGTTGTGAAATAGATTTGTTTAGGAAAAAAGATAAAGAGTATTACCCGATGTCTCCTTATCAAATATTACTGCTTTCTGTATTCTTGTGAAAATATCTAATGTAAAAAGGAACTTCTAACAATAACTTTCTCTTCACATGAATGTGAAATGAATTATGATATTTAAGCTGTGTCATCACCTAACTGTCTTTATCACAAGAGGACGTCCACAACGTGGCATAAGGGCCTGTATGAGAAGGACGGAAACTGACGGCAACGGTCGTTATGATCTTCAGCGGTGTATAATGAGCTATTACGTATGTTGTCAATACATTACGGAAAAAAATGACGGGAAATGAGAGAGAGAGAGAGAGAGAGAGAGAGAGAGAGGCATAATCGAAAATTAATCCTTTATCTACATAGAATTCATGAGTGTTATTTCGAAAAAAAAAAATATAAGAACTCAGTTCTAATTAACTTGGATTTAGCGCCACCTTCCTTGTTGGATACAATATACACACGTAACCTTGGATGTTAAAGAGTACGCTGTTGTAAAAAGTTATTTCTTCACATTTATAACAATAAATTATCTTGGACTTATTTCACAAAACATCATGTATACAGTTTTGCTAAGAAAATGCATTATATAATGACTTAAGACAGTAGCAAGACAATTAAGTATCTAATTACAGCACTAGTTAATGTATCCTTTGTAACCATCTGTTGTGCAGGAAAAACTGGATATGTAGTCATTAACGGGTCAGCAAAAAGCAGACTTAAAACGTGACCAGAATTAGTTAAGACGGGCAATTTGTATCTTGATAACTTCAGGGATGAAGAGACGGAAGAGCCATTGGCTGTCAACGTTGCAGGCGCCGGGGTGTAATAGGTGATGTGATCACCTGAATCACGTCCATGCAGACAGGGAAGCTGTATTCGAACAAGTGATGGAGGACAGGTGTTGCCCCGGGGAGGACTGGCGCGCAGCCCTGATGAGTAAGACAGGTGTGTAGCCCCGGTAAGGACAGGTGTGTGGCCCCGGTGAGGAGGACAGGTGTGTGGGCTTTGTTAAGTCAGGTGTGTAGACCTGGTTGGGACAGGTGTGTGGCCCTGAGGGATAGAGAGGAAGCTCACTCGTCTCTCTGACTCAACCGGAAGATATGAAAGATGAAAATGTTTCCGAGATAAAGAATATATATATATATATATATATATATATATATATATATATATATATATATATATATATATATATATA
>JAYMFT010000678.1:0-17414 GCA_038088735.1 Panulirus argus | reverse complement strand
GTATGATGTTCCTCTGTTGTTGTCTTAAATGTGTTTATGAAAACAGGAGAGAGAGAGAGAGAGAGAGAGAGAGAGAGGCGGGGGAGTGAGTTGGCCACCGCGGGGGGCCGAGCTGGCTTAGGATACCCACAATGACTCTCTTAATTAAGATAACACATGATTTAAGGACGGCTCGTCAATACCGGTCCGGTCCGCGGCGGCCGCCACGGCGACGGAGGCGATGTAGAAGGAGGGAGAGAGAGAGAGAGAGAGAGAGAGAGTCGCGATACATCCCACAGATGTAAATGTAGCCAAGGCAAGATTTATCACCGATCATGATGCATTCCCCCCTTGGCTGGATGGCTGGCACAAACGACGTGTAAATCATTGCTGTGTAAAAGTAAATAATGGGGGAAATAATGGGGGGAAGGTGGGAGGGGAAGAAGGGGGAGAGGGGGAGAGGGGGAAGGAGGGGGACGGCATTTTGAAGGAATGTTAAAATGTACACATTAATTTTTTTTTCCTTTGTCGTTCATTTCCGGGCTGAGTAATACAGGTGGTGAGTTCTCCGTCAAACACACACACACACACACACATGTAATTTCCAGGCAGAATATGTGCGTCACGTGGCCGTGTGTACATAATGGCGTCACGTGTACTTTCCCATACTGATGTGTGCATGTGTTCAACCCATGACCATCTTTCTCCTTGCTAACTGAAAGGACAGTCGTGTTACTTAACCTCCGCTCTCTATCAAGATGGCCTCGCTCACCAAAATCCCATCAATCACTTAGAAAAAAAGATAGTCATAACCCCTGTAAAATATGCTTAAAAACACCTGAGGTTTCCGCATCTTTCAGATAACAGTATTCTAAAAATTTGGCGAAGGTGTGGTGTGCCGCATACACGGGGAAAAGCTGTTAGAAAAGACTGATAATAACACACTGTCACAAAGGAATACAAAGGATGTCAAACAGCAACAGACCATTTTCGAGGCTGTTTGTGATATCAAAACAACACACTGCTTGTTCTGTGGCAAGTTATGAGAGCTTTCTCAGATATGGCAAGTTCCGAGAGCCCTCTCAGATACGGCAAGTTCTGAGAGCCCTCTCAGATACGGCAAGTTCTGAGAGCCCTCTCAGATACGGCAAGTTCTGGGAGCCCTCTCAGATACGGCAAGTTCTGGGAGCCCTCTCTGATACGGCAAGTTCTAAGAGCCTTCTTAGATATGGCAAGTTCTAAGAGCCTTCTCAGACATGGCAAGTTCTAAGAGCCTTCTCAGACATGGCAAGTTCTGAGAGCTTTCTCACATATGGCAAGTTCTAAGAGCCCCATGAAATATGGGAAGTTCTCGCAGCGTTCTCAGACACGGCAAGTTCTTAAAGACATCTCAAATATGAGAAGTTCTGACAGCCGTCTCAGATATGGCAAGCCCTCAAAGCCCTCTCAGATGACCATTGCCCTGAGACGCGCTGTTCGTATTCTTCGCTCTGACAGCTACTGCTCACCGGGATACGAACACAGAACTCCGCCCGACAGAACTGGGGAGAACAGCATAGCGACCAACAGCCGCCCACCTTGATCAACGACACTGCCAGAAACTAGTAGTCGTCCTCGGGACGACCCAAAGCCAGCATCAGTACGACTCTACGCTGACGACGACCTCTCCTCCTCCTGCTGGTTAAAGAGCAGTGACCACGAGAGATTGAACCCTGGAGGACCTTCCCAGTGTCCTGGTGTAGGTAGTGGAAGGAGAGAAGGATATAATACTGGGGGAAAGCCAATGCGTGGTCGATGCACCCGGATGAGAAAAGAGAGGGAGACCGACACCAGCACCCGACTGATCCAGCAGCAAAGAACACGGAGTGTCGCAACAGGGGTTTCCCCAAAGCTCAGGCTGTGAAGCAATGTTCAGGCTGTTAATAGACGCTCTCAAGCCGTAAAGCAATGTTCGAGCCGTAAAGCAATTCTCAAGCTGTAAAGCATTACACAAGCTGTAAGACAATACTCATGCTGTAAATCAATACTCAAGCTGTAAATCAATACTCAAGCCGTAAAGCAATACTCAAGCAGTAAAGCATTACACAAGCTGTAAAACAATACTCGAGCTGTAAATCAATACTCGAGCTGTAAATCAATACTCAAGCTCTAAAGCAATTCTCAAGCTCTAAAGCAATACTCAAGCTCTAAAGCAATACTCAAGCTCTAAAGCAATACTCAAGCTCTAAAGCAACACTCAAGCTCTAAAGCAACACTCAAGCTCTAAAGCAACACTCAAGCTCTAAAGCAACACTCAAGCTCTAAAGCAATACTCAAGTTCTAAAGCAATCCTCAAGCTTACTGTAAAGCGAGGTTAATTCAAGCCGCGAAAGGAATAATGCCCAAGCCGTAAAGATATGCTCGAGGCGCGAAGAAATACTGAAAAGCCGTGCACGAAAACCCCAAGCTGCAGAGCAACAATCAAGCTGCAGGAGCAGTGCTCAAGCTGTGAACCAAATCCCAGAGCTGCGAAGAGACGCACAAGCTGCGAGAGTAATACTCCAAGCTGACGACTGACGCGGCTGCCGGACGCATAATCAGCCGTAAACCCATTCCCATGAAGACAGATGCAAGTCATAAATTATCCGGATGGAAAAAAAAGAAAGAAGCTAGATGCTAAAACTACCTACCGAGTCCCTCAAAAGCAGTTTGGGAACCACATGCACAAGACATAATCATAGGGACATCAGCTCGGATGCTACGACGATGACGATGAGCGAAGTCCCGTGCGCATACGTTAATAGCTTTAAAGCCGACTCCTTACCGATGACTGTGGACCATATAAGAGCTGGGGAGGATCGGTCCCATTGATGGATTCTTAGCCACAGGTACTACTCCCAGGATCAATTGGAGGCAGCAAAGAGGAACAGGTGAATGCCAACTCTCTCTCTCTCTCTCTCTCTCTCTCTCTCTCGGGGAATCATTCTAAACTGTCCTCTCCTCCTGTGCAATGCCTTGGATGAAAAGACCCATACGTACGTGTGCCGGATGCCTTACAGAGGACTGGTAGGCACAGACTGGTATGGAGACGAAGAGCAGCAGACGAACGGAGGAGGAACATCCCGCCAGGTGAGGTCATTCATCTCTAACACCTCGTGGAGGTTTTTAGTCACAGGTTTGACAAAATGTTTGGCTCTTAAAAATGGCTTAGTGTACACAGGAGCTGCCTGGCATTTGGCCAGAAGGCCCTATGGAGAATATCTTTTTTATATGCTTTTACACTCAAGGGATAGCAGAGGACTGGAGCCATCGTACTCAAGAGGAACCACCGAAGAGACGACGATAATAATCGCAGGATTTTCGAGAGGACTACTCAAGCTGGGGTTGGCTGGGTGACGCACGAGTCATCCCCACACACACACACAAAAGGTTAATATTAAACCGCGTTAATCCGTGGAAGGTTGGTTGGCTGAGGGAGGAAGGAGGAGGGAGAGGGAGGGAGAGAGAGAGAGAGAGAGAGGGAGAGCGGGAGGAAGAAGGGAGGCGGGAGGCCAGACGCACCACGGTGGTGGGGTCCCATCACTCTTCACGTTGACAGACACACACGCCCACGAACGGACACTTCTTAATTATGAGAACTGGCTCTGAGGCTGCTCTCCTGACGGCTACATCCCCCGGGTGATTATATTCACTGAATGTGAGCCTTCTCTTGATATAATGGATTTACGCTTTTACTTAAACGAGATTCTTAAGCGCTATAATTATGCAGGCGGTTCTCCAGATACGGCGGGATGGGTTTTTACCCGCTCGGTACGACCTCAGGATGAGGAGAAAAAATGATTATTTTGTGTGGTCGTATGGAGTATCATGCAAGTGGGAAATAGAGAGAGAACCATAAGCGACTGAAAATGGTTACTCTCTCTCTCTCTCCCTCTCTCTCTCTCTCTCTCTCTCTCTCTCTCTCTCTCTCACACACACACACAGACACACACACACACACAAAAGCACTGAAAAAAAAAATAATAACGAACCTCCAGGTCGCAGGCACGTCAAACAGTTCCTAAATCAATTTGCAGGTCTGTCTGTACCCTGAAATCCCCAACTGAACCAACGAGAGCCCATAGCATCATCCTATGAATCTCCAGACTTCACACGATCCCTGAAGTTCCCGTTATGCTAGCGCTGGTAGAAGGTGAGGTGAGGTAAGGTTAGTAGTAGCCGCATGCTCAACTTACCACTACTCTATTCAAGCCATAAAGATGCCGCAACCCCTGACGGTAACTGACATGCTAAAGTATAACGAAAACAAAAATGTGGCGAAACGTAGGGACGGGATCGAGTCCTGCTCTAGATGAAAAGCAAACGTAAGGAAACTAAACATCTTTTCCCACTTATCTATAAAATGCCTAATTCCATCAATACCCCTCATAGGAGGACAGAGTGGTCATTGCGTGCATACCAACTCAGATCTAGTGCATTGGATAGGATTCTTCTACTCACACTACTGTAGTACAGCATTCCTTAGGCTGTTAACAAAGCGTATTTAACAGATGTATCGAAGGATGCGTCGAACGATTCAGTCTTCCTACATCACACAAGCTATCGATGTATTTCATTTTATAATTGCCAAACGAATAATTTGTTTAAAAGAGTCCTGGCGTTACCTCTTTCTACTGTCTTATGCAACCCAAGGCTGTGTGCTACCTCCAGTAGCAGAGAAATGAAGACTCCTTTGCAGTGAGAAGTTCTCTGACGAGACTGTACTCCTAACAGTCCAGCCTCTACAGAGGTGACCTTTCACTAGTGGTGTAACCTCCGAGCAGGCGGAGTCCGGTAAAATCCTTCGATGCACACCATAAACAAATCATTCCCCTGTCGTCTGAAATGACCTTAATGTTCAGCAAATCACCCTAAACTGCTCATGTTTGTGTGAGTGAACCATTCCCCCTACGTACTGTCAACCACATCGTCATTCGCTGGTTTCCCTCGACACCACCTCATTTCACCGCACATTTCTGCTGACCCGTGTCCATATCAGTAGAGGACTTTCATGCACGAGACTTAATAAGAAGTTCTTCAAATCTCTTTTCCTTTACACCTTTCTTCCTTGCTGCATCCTTCAAAAGTCGTTTAGACAAATACTTTATACCTTCAGGTATACTCTAAGAAAAAAACGAGATATAAACTGTATAAACGACAGCGGTAACGGGGACAGAAGAAGGCTAATGTGCAGCAGCGGGGAGTCGGTGACATCTGAAAAAAAATAACTGAGCAGAATTACATTTTCTTGTCAAATTAAACTTATCGTTTTTTTTTTCTCTTTCTTTAACAGACAACCCAGTCGTGGGCCAATCAGGCCTTCTGTTGTCTGTCTTTCTTATGTAAACTCATGTAAACACCACTGCATTACGCAGGTTAAACCCATCTCTTCCGCTCTTATTTCTAACCAGGACATAAGTAGAAAGCGAGTCTTACATGCATGCACAAAAAGGCGGAATATGCATCTGGCAGTACAAGGGAAGGCCAGGTAATAGAAGACCTGATGGTCTATGACGAGGTTATCTGCTTGAGGAGAGTAATGGCAGTACATGGGAAAACCATACAACAGAAGATCTGATGTGGTCTAGGACCAGGGTATCTGCTGGAGGACAATACCAGAACCATAGATTTCTTTATGCGCTATCATGAAGTCTTCCTGCACCCAACACTAAACATGCCGAAATATACAAGGTAAGTTATCACTTTTAATTTCACACATCACAAAGCCGCCATATCTTAAAAATATCAAATCATATGGCCACTGGAGATTGAGGCATAAATCTTATTGTTCCTAAATTTGAATATACGCAAATTTTACTGCGAATGTATGATAAACCAAATGAACAAGGAGCTTGTGAAGTGCTTCAAGTTAAACATTAACGGCGAGACGAAACAAGCAATGCTACAGGCTATCAATTTTCAAAGTAAACTCACTATGAGCGAAAACCCGTGGTAATACTGAGGGAATAAAGAACTTCGCGTACTCCGAAACAGGTCGAGACTCAACGCAGTCACATAATGGTACTATAGAGCTCACACTGAGACAGAATCGAACTCACACTGAGACTGCGTCGAACTCACACTGTGAAAGAACAGCCATTATGATAGGGACCAGAAGCGAAAACGCTAAAACCAAATTACGCACTGACGATCTGCGCATCTTACCGTCATCATGCCTCAGGTGTCACAGGCTCAGTCAGCCTCACCGCCAGTACCGACGACTGTGAATTCACGGTGGTGGGGTGGCAAGCGAGGATGTGCCGTTACAGATGTCACTTTCTTTCCTGCCGCCGATAAGCTTTAGCACTCATTTACCCATTTACGTCCTTTTCTGACGGCTACCCTCAGACACCCTTTAAAAATCATGTTCTCCACTTTCTGCATACCCAATTGATTATAATTCCCCTTCTTTCTCTGTTTCTCTATCATTTTTGGCTCTTATATCAATTCGTAACTCATTTAAGACATGGCCTCGATGAGGACTTCTGTTCGTGACCCGAACACACGACATACATGAATATGGCACCAAATGAGGCCTTTTATTTCGTCTGTTCCAGCGATAACACGGGAAACGGCAAATACGTATGTGTGTATATATATATATATATATATATATATATATATTATATATTATCCCTAGGGATAGCGGAGAAAGAATACTGTCCACGAATTCCCTGCGTGTCGTAAAAGGCGATCAAAAAGGGGAGGAAGTGGGGGGGCTGGAAATCCTCCAATCCTGTTTTTACTTTTCCAAAAAAGGAGAGGCTTCGAATGCGCGCACCGGCCAACACGATCCTCCTGCGACCCGATACCCGCTGGTGTCGGTCGCCGCTGAAGGACCGACCGGCCGACCGACCGACCGACCGACCGCCGTCACGCCATAATCCGACACGAGACCTCAACCGGATCCCGCGACGCCCGCCCGGCCTCATGATCGACGAGTGTCGCAGGCTGCGCTGACGTACGAAAAGCAATTTGCCTGAACCAAAGCAGCCCCGCCAACCGGCCGGATGTGTGCGAATAGCGTTCCAGTGACGTTAGCCAGATGTCTCCGGAGGTGGCTGTCACGTTCCTGTAGGAGAGAGAGAGAGAGAGAGAAACGGGGGTGGGGGAGGTACCTAAAAGGATATCCTTAGTAATATGGACGCTGCTCATTCCGACAGACAGGTAGGGTACGGCAGCAAAATGAGACACAGAGCTGCTGGTGGTGCTGCCGCTGCTGTTAACCAAGACTGAACATTTCTCACCGTTTCAACGCCACCGCGTCTCCCTCGGAGAGGTGTCGAGACGTGCCTTCCTCACGGGAGTATGATAATATTCCCCCCCCCCCCCTGAGAAAGGCGGCCGTGGAAAACCTTGAGAGTCGGCACCTGCCTGATTAGCAGCTTTTGCGTCTCGTTGTTATACCTCACCACGCGTCCCCCCATGACCTTGGAAATCTTCTTCGGTGGTGAGAGAACACCTGGGAAGACACGTAGTAACCTCTCGAACGTTTCAACATCCTGAATCACGCCACCAAAGGGATGACTTTGTAGTCTACCTACAGTGTCTACCTGGAGTTTAACTCTTGCCTTACCTGGAATATCTACCGAGGGGGGGGGGGATTTACTTCTTGTAGTCTACCTATAGCATCTACTTGGGGATTACCGCGAGTCAAACTTGCTGAAGGGGCTTTTCATTGTGTTCTAAAGGAAGTTCGACGTGTCTGCGTGTGTGTGTGTGTGTGTGTGTGTGTGTGTGTGTGTGTGTGTGTGTGTGTGTTCGGGCACCAGAAAAAAAAGAGACCTGCGGGCAAACTCCTGGAGGTGTTATAAGGCGTGCAGATCCTGTGGCGACGTGTAATCACGGCGAGACTCGTTAATCTCCCGGGGGAAATATATCAAACCCCTGTGGATCGCGACGGTACGACTCGCTGGGTCCACCACGGTGCCGGTACGACCACTTTTCGGGCAAGACGACGGGACCTCTGGCCCGGACTCATTACGGGCCATAGATCACGCCATCACGTATGCCCGAGGATCGTACCCAACCCATTATGGGTCAGAGGTTACGCCATCACATATATGTATATATGTGTATACCCGCGGATCGTCCCCTCTTGTTCAGGTAGGTTGAGTATACATGAATACGTATATCTACACCCTGTATGGCCCTTTGACAAAGGCACATCACACAAATGGTTTAAAACAAAAATGTGCGCGAGACGAAATGGGATTTAATTCGCTTTTTGATGTTGAGGGTGAGAGTCAAAGTGCCGTTCTGGAAGAAGGGATGCGAAACGTGTTTCTCTCCTCTCCCTGCTGCACCCAGGCTGCGGCACATGTGACGTTTATCTCGCGTATACCTGACGCGTTTCGCTATAGCAGCTTCATCCCCGACGCTGTGCCACACTCTTAAGTGTCATAACGGACCAAAGGGTAGTCCAGCCTCGATCCCAGTACCTACAGCCTACCTCCTAAGCCTCTACCCTAAAATTTACGGACAGGAAGTGTCCGAAGGTCACTGCCTCGCTTACCCGTCGCCTGCCCTAAAATTATAATTTTAGGCAGAAAGTGTGCTGAAGATCATAGTCTAGCCCTTGCCTTACCTAACACCTAAGATTATAGAAAGCAAAACGCTGATAAACCACTGTTTCGCCTCTACCTTGGCTAGTCCCTACCTTGGCTAGCCCCTGTCTTGGCTAGCCCCTGTCTTGGCTAGCCCCTGTCTTGGCTAGCCCCTGCCTTGGCCAGCCCCTGCCTTGGCTAAGCCCTGCCTTGGCCAGCCCCTACCTTGGCCAGCCCCTGCCTTGGCCAGCCCCTGCCTTGGTTAGCCCCTGCTTTGGCTAGCCCCTGCCTTGGCTAGCCCACCCGCCACAGATCCGGCAGGAAAACGCCACGGGTGAGCCTCCCACCCTCGCCACTGGGGAGGAGTGAGTGGCCATCTTAACAAACTACTGTATGCAAATAAGGGCCTCGCGGGCAGTCGCGTCTCGTATTTCACCCGTGTTATTCTTTACTAGAGATTAAAGTTTAATTGGTCATTAGCCACCGGTAGTTGGCGTGTCTACTAGGGTAATGGACGAGACGTCTCGCCCTGGTGGGGGAGAGGGGTGGGTTGGGGAGAGGAGGGGAGACTGGGGGGTTGTGGCAGGGGAGAGGTTGAGGGAGAGAGAGAGAGAGGGGGGGGGCTGTGAGAATGGAGGAGGGAGATACGTGTGAGTACGAGTGGAGTGGATTTGCACCCCCTCGCGAGGCCGACGGGAACTCTTATCCTTCCATCCGTAACCATTTACACAGTCCTTCGACTGGCGATTTCTTAATCAATAAACCATCAAAGTTCTGCAGACATTCTTAGAGTGAAGTTAAGAGACCACACCTGTGGGGTAGCGGAGTACTGCTGGCGTAGTGTATCGTCGCTCCCAGATACCGCTGCTGTCTCACTAACAGCTTCATCCTCATCATCAGTCCAGGGTGAGTGGCTTATGTTAACAAAAATATACCAACACGAAGAACTAACATCATCGGCGGTAAACCCCACGACGTTTCAGCGACATGAACTTCACGAACAACAACGCGCCCGATTAAAACAGTCATGAACTTCTTTTATGCCAACGCGACGTTAATGTCCCGCCAGGTAAAGCCTGAGTTTACAACCACTGCACGGGATTAAAGTTACCGTGGGTGGATCACCGTGAGTATTTCAGGCATGCGAGGAGTCAACGAAAATTTTTCTGGGGTTCGGTGACATCTGGAGGAGGTCAGGAGCCAGGCCGTCATAAACAGGGGTCGCAACATCAAATTCAAGAGATTCTGAAATTCAGAGCATCTGCAATAAACGGTACATTAACACTCACGTCATCATATTTTCTTTCTTTTATGTTGAAGGCTCCGGTCACGGACAAAAGTCCACATCGTGGGTGGGCCTTTGTGAAATATAGAGAATAATGAAAGGGAAAGTATTTACGAATTTTTGAGAAAGTGAAAGAACTGTCTTTTGAAATGAGCCAGTCATAGTTATTGGGAAAGACATGGGAAGGCGGAGAGTTCCAAAGCTTCGACGTGTAGGAAAAGAAGCACTTACCAAAACCGCCCACCCTTTAGTTGCCAGCGGCTACACAGTAATCATGTGATGCAGCAGCTTGCCGAGTATTGCATAGTCAGGCTAGTGGTGGGGGGCACACAAGCAGCCAGATCTCGGGGGCAAAAGCCGAAGTAATGCCTATAGAAGAGTGAACGTGAACCACTTTGCGGCGTGGGGCAAGGAGATCAAGTTTGGAAGTTAGCCTGGGACAGCTTATAAGTCGGATCGCTTCCGACTCAACTCTTGTCAAGTAAGGAAACAGGTAGAACCCCCCAAATGTGAGAGCAGAACTCCATACAAGGACGAATTAATCCCTTGTATAAACGGAGCAACTGTTCAGAAGAGAAGAAGTTTTGACATCTAAACAGGACACCCAGTCTCTCAGAGGCAGACTTAGCTATTCCCGTATTGTGGGGTTTCCAAGAAAGAGTGGATGTTACAGTAATACCAAGTATGTTCACTGAGTCAAGGGGTGGAATTGCTGAACCGTCAAAGGAGATACGAGAGTTGTGAGGAGTTTTCGACTGAGAGATGGGTTGATATTGGGTCTTGGAGGTATTATACTTAACCAGATTCTGTGTACCCCACTGAGATATTCTGTCCAAGTCCGAGTTTATTGTGGAAGCTGTGTCAAGGCGAGATGTAGATCGAGCGAGAGAAGAGGGAGCAGAATTGAAGGATGAGGATGAATGCAGTGTTGGGTTGTCAGCGCATGAGTGCACTGGATTATTTTTGGAGAGGAACTCGTTGAAAAAAGGAGAAAAGGTGTAGAGGACAGGAGAGACCCTTGAGGGACACCGCTGTTGATGGAGAAAAGGGGGGAGGCTGATCCATCAACAACCACAGAGACAGATTGGTTGGAGAGGAAACTAGATAACAAGGAGCAAAGTGAGGGAGGGAAGCCAAAAGAGGGGAGTTTAGAGATGAGACCCCGATGCAACAACCTGTCAAAAGCCATAGATATGTCAAGGACAACTACATATGACTCCTCAAAACCTTTCAGGGATGATGACCAGACATAATAAAGATAGGAAAGAATATCATCAGTGGATCTCGCCTTTTGGAAGCCATACTGGCGACCTGAGAGTAGACTGTGATTTTCGAGGTGTTTAAGGATATGGGAGTTGAGAAGGGATTCAAGGACTTTGGAAATGGTAGATGTCAAAGCAACAGGACGATAGTTAGAAGGGTCAGAACGTTCACCCTTCTTAGGGATGCGATGTATCAAAGCATGTTTCCAAGGAGAAGGAAAAGTTTTGGTTATATATATATATATATATATATATATATATATATATATATATACATGGGATCCTGTGATGTATAATTATAATAATTGTAATAATAATAATAATAATAATAATAATAATAATAATAATAATAATAATAATGATGATGATAATAATAATCCTGTACACCACCCTCTAAAAACTACGACAGAAACTATTCAAACGCCTCCCAATGCATGCATATTCCTTCGTCTCTCTTCCCCAGCAGATCCCGCCAGCACAGCACGAAGATTAAATATACATGAGAGTCCTGGAACACAGAGGATATGCCGGAAAACTCCATTACCTCGCTTGAATCTTTTGTCTCACACTTTGCCGGGTTATACATACGAGAGAGATAGAAGGTGGGGCTTCCCTCCAATGAATATCGAAGGACGTGTTACAACGCTGATGCCTATCTGGGATGCAAATTCCGTGCGTGATTTGCGAGTGTGTGTGTGTGTGTGTGTGTGTGTGTGTGCGCGTGCGTGTGTGTGTGTGTGTGATTACTACTTGCGTGTTACGGGGAGAATAGTTTTACACTAGTACTGCCTTGTCTCTTAACATTGTATGTACCGCGTATGAACCATGTCTCCAATCCTGTATGTGTATAGACACACACACACACACACAACCATAAATAATGAATGCGTATATAAATAAATAAATAAATAAATAGTAGGTAGCGATTCGCCTGATGATGCACAGATGAGATATTACAGTAACCAGTTAACTAATCGTAAAAAAGAGTTGAAGGTGGGGCTGGATATCTCCACGATTGGGTGGGAAAACCACGTGAGTGAGGTACATCTATTTCGCCGTTGTGTCAGACATACAGGAAGATTTGCAGGTTAGATACGCTGGCTTAATGCGTCGTGCTTTTAGTGATACTTTGGGATATTATAGCCTCGCTTGTTGGCTCTCCACACATTCGACAGAGTCTTTCCGAAAGCTGTTGCTTCCCAAGTGATCTAGTCTGATGTCATTGTTCTTTTTTATGTCAACGTTTTTCCTGCCTTTATTAAAGTTTGAAGGAAACTATATGCTACATCAGAACACTTTTCTATTTTTGTCCCTTTTTCATACTTTTACTTACGGTGTAAAATGCATGGTAATTACACATGACCTATTGTAAGAGCCAAAAATTACGTGCAGAGAGCTTCTTCGTCAGCAATGTTGCAAAGTGGGTTGATGAAATTCTCGGCGTGGCACGTAGCTCGGGACATGCAATGTATAAAAGATAAATGCGAACTGATAAACGAATTCCTAAATTCAAAAGATAAAAGAGAAGAAAGGAAAAATACATATATACATATATATCCATAGATAAAGACCTTAGTAAAACGATTGTGTAAAGTGATAACTGAATCAGTAAAATCACCATCTCGTATCGTTGTGAATCCACAAAACATAAGGAGAACAGAACCTAGACTGCTGCTGTGCGGCCTTTGGTCGTCCTATGCCGCCCGCGCGCCGCCCCTCACAAGCCTGTCTATGCCGCTGGTGGGTGGTGGATGGTGGGTGGCGTCGTGTGATTACTTGTGTGTTACGAGGGAGAGAGGGAATGTGTTTTACACTCGTGTTGCCCCCGGACTCTTGACCTTGAATATATACATATATGTACCACGTCTTCACTCTTATACACACGCACCCCTTAACCTAAGCCAGGTGTGTGTGTGTGTGTGTGTGTGTGTGTGTGTGTAAGGATGGGTAGGGCACATGTTTCCGGTCTCCCATCTACATGCAGTGTGTGACATCACGACACCCGTGCCCTGGTATCACAAAGGAGTTGATGAGGGCAGGGCAAGGGGCTCGGAGGGTGGTCAGGAGAGAGGGGTGTGTGGGTGTGTGTGTGTGTGTGTGTGTGTGTGTCCCAACCCCCTACCGGCCCGCTACCTACGCTGATCACCTGCCTGGGATGTATGTCCTCCAGCTCCCACACACACCTGCAACATCCGCCTTCGAGCACGACGGGCACGACCCTTTCAGCAAGACGGGTACGACCCTTTCAGCACGACGGGTAAGACCCTTTCAGCACGACGGGTAAGACCCTTCCAGCCCAGCACGACGGGTAAGACCCTTCCAGCACGACGGGTACGACCCTTTCAGCTCGACGGGTACGACCCTTTCAGCACGACGGGTACGACCCTTTCAGCACGACGGGTACGACCCTTTCAGTACGACGGGTACGACCCTTCCAGCACGACGGGAACGACCCTTTCAGCACGACGGGAACGACCCTTCCAGCACGACGGGAACGACCCTTCCAGCACGACGGGTACGAACCTTTCAGCACGACGGGTACGACCCTTCCAGCACGACGGGTACGACCCTTTCAGCACGACCGATGAGCACGACGCTAAGAACCTTGAGACGTAATAGCCCGACAGGGTCATTATAACCAGGGGTCGTGCCGTCGTGCTGAAGGATCGCGGGGGCGTGCTCGCTCTGGGAGGTGGTCGTACCTCAAGGAACTAACCGGCTCAAGAGTGAATTTTGCACATAATCTCGTCTTCCCTCTGCATGTCAGAGTGTATGCAATTCTAGAAATGCCAAGTTTCGACCCACTCGAATACTTAGTTCCCTCTAACCACCTCCCCCTTTTCATTTTTTTTTTTTTAATTAATTACCTTTCCGTACAGAGAGAAAAGGTCTGCAGGACTTCTGATCGATGTGGAAAGAGACAACAATGATCTAAAAACCAAACCTGCTGCCGAAAAAAGATAAAACTGTGTGAAAGAAATTTGTAATACTTCCCAGATTGGCTGTTATGCCAAAATCTGGCCCAGGTGAGACTCAGTCGATCAATATACTTAAAGAAAAAATAAAATAAGTGGTGGATGGAATTTTTCCCATATTCAAAACATCCGTCTTGGACAGGTCTGACGAAGCAGCTGATGAAACGAGGAATGTCAACCCCCTGGAGTTTCACGTTATGGACATTTTTTTTTACGGTAGTTCCTGCAACTGCGGTAGCTCGCGAGTTCTGCCTCACTCCAAGCCGAGGACGCGCTTGCAAACTCATGATCTGCCCTTGGCAATGAACACCCGAAGTCTACAGGTGATGGACTTGTACGCCACATGAGTTATTTCCTCCTCCGTCCATTGAGTAGGCCTGGCTTGGCTTGTCTCAATGCCACGGTGCCTGGCACAAAATCTCCAGCAGGATGGGATAGGACGCTCACCCTCCCTTCCTCACTCTTAACACCCGCTCTTTCTCTCGCGGCCGAACACCAAGTACACGCTTAATTCGGACGTGTGCACTATCTCGGCGTGGGGAGGCAATACCCTGGTTATATTCACTGATGCAAAATGCCAAAATCTTCTTCCGTCTGTTTCTAAATCTCACCTATTTCCCCACTATCAAACTTCAGACCACTACAGCTCGGTTATATTTACACGTAGGGCTTAATCATGTCCTCCCATCTGACCAAGATACCCAAAAGAGTTTGCTTCCTGGGTTTCCACACGTGCCGTAGACATTTCTCCTGTGAGCAGCTTTTCTAAATAAAATGTGATTTCATTTTCCCTCGTCCGGGCCGCCATGGTTGTGCCTCGGGACCTATTACCCCCTCTTCCTCTCCTACTCTTTTCCAAACTCTTTCTTCCCCAACGCACTCCAAGAGCCCACCATCTCACTCCCTCCCAAAATCTTCACCTCCCAAAACCTCTCTCTCTCTCTCTCTCTCCAATCAACAAGCGAGACATTTTTGGAGGCTTCATCTCCAGCCTCCGAGTGTCGCATCCTGCTTGCGTATCTGGTGCGGGATCTTCCTCCACCCGTCTCTTATCCAGAGAGCAATCAAGAGAGAGCCTTTCGCCTTAAGAAATTCCTCGGGGTCTCATAACCCCATCCCTTTCCGTCCACAGCGATGTCGTTGCCCTTCTCCCTGCTCTTCGGGTATTCATCATTTCGGTCACCGCTCGCGCGAGATTGTCTGCGTGTGTGCCTACCATAAAGATCTGGACCCGTGAAACACGTCTGGCAGCTACTTCCCATAGATCCCGTTAGCAGACCTGCTACACGAGGACTGACCGTTAAGACACCTTCTAAGAACAATGCAGCTAATGGAGTTCTTTCTTCCCGTTCTTCCCTCGTCCTACAAGTTTTCCATCTGTAAGAGTAAAGTCTACGAACATACAGAGAGCTGCGAATTAATCCCGTTCTCTTTGTTTTACTTGTACTGTCCACCATCCATGTTGGCCATGATTAAAAGACGTTTCTCCTTACGCTAAGTCGGTTAGTATGAAGACGGAATATCCTGCATTAATAAGATCACAGGTTTCTAGACATCTTAAAGGAAAAATCTAACCGCCCTCAGGTATAAATATAGATGCAGGGCGTTCAGTGTTTTTGTTATCACAGCTTCTCTAAACAAGAACCTGTAATGAGATATCTTCAACTTTACATCAACAGAAAAAAATTTTTGAAATAGATCTGGACACAAATCGAAACTTTCTCTGTAAATTTAAAACAAATAAAAGCTATAAACATAAGACAGTTGTTATTTGTCCTTTCACAAAAAACTACTTACTTTGGCTATTCGTCCGGTAATCATCCTAACTGGTCGAACTCTATGGAATTACATTTACTGATTATATACCACAACGGCAAGACTTTTCGACTGGTGGTTTTAACTTGACAATGATGACAGCCTCACTGATTCAGGGGGTCGATAGGTCCAAAGTCCAAATAATCAGCCAACCTATTACAATGTCAAATGATTATCATACGAAAATGTTACGAATCTACCACTATATAAAAACATTATGAGTCTCAAATCACTTGTGAAACGAAGAGTGACAAATCATACTAGTTAGAAAAGTTTTTCCATAAGTTCCGTTGATTCCTGGGGAGCGTTTCATCTGAGCTAACACAACTACAGCTAAAAACACTTTAAACTAAGCTAAACTAATCAAAACTAAGCTAGACTCACCTAAACCTATGAGCACCTCAGCTAACTTACCCCCTGCAGGCTATGCTTAAGGTTCCCGTGTTATAGTCGAAATACATATCTCGTTGTTTGCTGCGACCAGCCTTTGAGGACGTTAGGAAATGACTGCAAGCAGCAACACCCTCCCCAAAAACTGGGGACCAGGAGAAGAATGGCTATAGGCACACCCTCCCCAGTACTGGGGACCAGTCTCTCAGCTACGCCTTCCCCGGTACTGGGGACTAGGGAAGAATTGACTGCAGATGCACACCTCCCGGGTACTAGGGACTAGTCTTGCAGATACATCCTCCCCGGTACTGGAAACCAGGAAAGTAATAACTGAAGGCAGACACCTCCCGGTACTAGTGACCAGGGACAGAATGACTCCAGATGCACGCTCCCAACAGGACCAGCATCTTTCAAAGACGTAATGATTAAGCCCAAAACACAACACACACGCAACACGTCTGCACTGTGCGGAGCCATTTTTCTCTGATGCCACACGACATAATCGAGTTCGACCAACCGGCAGAAGTACCGGACGACTTAACCGTGACCGGACATGCAACCACTGCGTAGACACAAGCAACCCTCAAAGAAATGGCGTAAATTCATCTCATCCCAAATATCTGAATAACAAAAAACAGTTTTCAGGTTTAAAGTCACAGATGTACATCCCTAAAAACAACAGACCTCGCTACGGATTCCGTATAATAACAGACAAAACTTGAAATAAAAGAGTGTATTTATTACCATTTACACACAAAAAGAAGGGAAAATCGTTTACACCAGGACGTGATTTACAAACCACATCCGCCTCAGCTCGGAGTACATTCTGGGAATTGGGTCGTCTGCGAGATGCATTGCTCTCGTTTCCCCGAAGACACCTGCCTGCGTTGCCCAACCTGGAGGTTTGTGTGGTAACGATCGGCGGGGTTGCGCTGCGCAAGATGTCCACTGCCGCGGGTAAGCCCGTTCACGGTAATGTAGAGGAAGAAATAAACATTCTGGTCAATTCTTTTTTCTAATGTTAGCAGAGACAGCATGGGCAACTGAGGCCCTAATCAAGGCCATCCCATTAACGATATATATAGATATATATATATATATATATATATTTTTTTTTTTTTTTTTTTTTTTTTTTTTTTTGTTT
>JAYMFT010000667.1:0-17414 GCA_038088735.1 Panulirus argus | reverse complement strand
TATATATATATACCGCGAGTGAAAAGTTACGTTTGGCCAGGCAGTTCACATTGCCCTGCAACTGGAATTAGGACAGCCTTCGGCTGTTTCTTAGAAATTGGAGAGCTGATACCATAGCAAACCTTAGACAATGTTCCTCCGTAATGAGCCCCACACACATACCCCCACACTCACCCCTGCTGCCACACAGGTACTTCATGCCACCACATACCCTCAAGGCCTGTGTCTACCACCCTGGCCACACCACAGTGTGTGGCGTATGTCTGTTAGGCGGGCGTCAAGCCTCAGCTGGCCACCCACCACCGACGGCGGGCGCGCCACGGCGCTAATTTTAAAGGAAGCGCACAACTGCCAATTCGTTTAGAAAAAGCGGAAAATGAGGTAATTATCTGGCTTCAGGGACGAGGGGGGGGAGGGGTTTGGCCGAATTCACTAGCCGACAGGGGAGGAAGAGGAGGAGGAGGAGGAGGGGGAGGAGGGGGAAGACAACGCCAAGCCACATACATCTACCAGGTCGATCGACCCTTCCTAATTATATGTGCAACTTCTCGACAATTTTCTTTCTTTTTTATGATTATATTCGTCTGGATATTCCATTTATCTCGGTAGATGCTGACAGCTCCAGCTCTGCTACAGAAGTTAGCCAGGATGAAAATAACACCGTGCTGTGTATAGTCAGTACCTGCACAACACACGCTGAGTGCATCAAGGCAAGATCTTTGGCGTAGAGAGTGTGGGAAGCCAACAGAACAAATCGACAAATATGTAACAATATAAAAAAAAAAAAAAAAAGCTAATTTCCATTCTAATTAAGAAAATGGAGGGAGAGGTGGCTGTGAATAAGTAATGAAGTCTCCCCTGCATCGAGTGCGCCAAGGAAAATGGAAGGGGTAAAATCAAACGCTTTTCGGCACAAGGGGGTGTGAGGCGGCCGGCTTCTAATTGGGCCGATCTCGCGCCAACTTCAGCGGACCGGCTCGGAAAATCGGCCAATTACCCAGCGTTCAAGGTACTGGTGTGAGGGAGGCGTGGGGAGTGAGGTGGGGGGGGGAGGGGGAGAGAAACACGGCTCCGCGGGCTACAACGGCCTACCCCCAACCCTTCCTCAACCCACTACCCCACCCCACGGGGTCTAAAATGAGAGTTGGAAGAGAGAGAGAGAGAGAAAAAAAAAAGTAAGAGTGTGCGGAAGAGGCAGAGAGGAAATACGAGGAGGAAACCACCAGTAACGATAGAGAAAAATCACACAATCGACCACGTCGGATCTGGAAAAGTTGCTTAGCCCGGGAGATCAGTGTCAGGGGTACACGGAGGCGGGAGCAAACTGGATGTATGTAATGAAGACGAGGAGCCGCAGTGCCGGTCGGTGCCTGGAGGAGGCACGGACACATATGCGGGGAAGCAGTGGAGCGCGTTACAAAGACGACCATCATCCGATGGACGAAGTGCAGACGACTGACGCTGTGTCGAGGGAAACAAAGAAAGTCCAACACAGACAAACAGGCAAACATTAGCCAATTACACAAGTCAATGGATGGTAAGGGTGGCTCAGGAGGTTGGGCTGGGGGAAGAAGGAGGAGGAGGAGGAGGAGGAGGCTCTAAAGCAGCGAGGGGGAGCGGGACGAAGCTTCAAGATGTGAAGGGAACGAGGGAAATGGCCCCACGATGAGAAGAATGGAGTGAGGTGGGTTCAAGGTGAGACGGTTGGAGTGGGAGGGGGGAAGAGTTCCCTAGATGCGAGGGGTTAGGAGATGGCTGGGTTAGGGAGCAGGTGACTCATTCTGCGATGACTGGGGAAGGAGATGGCCCATGATATGAGAGATGGAAGAAAGGCTCCTTGTGAGAGAGCTGGGGCGGAGAAGGTTGATTTACATATGTGCAGGATGGGGCAAGACTGTGAATGTGAAGGTTGGGGCAAGACTCTGTATGTGAAGGATGGGGCAGGACTCTGTATGTGAAGGTTGGGGCAGGACTCTGTATGTGAAGGTTGGGGCAGGACTCTGTATGTGAAGGTTGGGGCAGGACTCTGTACGTAAAGGATGGAGGCAGGACTCTCCATGTGAAGCTTTGGGAAGTTGTTTTAAGTGTGAGACCTGAGAGGCAGTGGATTTGGATATGAGGTTTGAGGCAGAGAGGAAACTCGGAAATAGGAAGACTAAGAAAGGCTCTTAAGTATGAGAGTTTGGAATTACGACTGAAGATACAGGGATGAGAGTAGTGAATGAAGGTCACAGGATTGTGGCTCCTAAACTTGAGGGTTGAGGGAAGGAGGGCTTATGATGCCGGGGTTGAGGAGGAGATCGTATACACAAGACAAATGAGAAAGGAGGTGTCAAGTTCTATGGGTTGAAGAAGTGACTCAAGACACACACTCTCAGAGAGGTTCCTCAAGATGTAGACGCTGGATAATGTGATCGAAGATGTGAGGGATGGTAGTGGTAGTGGGACAATATGTGAAGGCTGGAATAAAAGGAATTCAAACAGCAACAGACCAGATGGTCCGTTGGAGTCTGTTTGCGATAAAGGGTGAGATCTGAAACCCAAAGATCAGTCTGGGAAGACTAAAGAGACTTACAGATATATCAAATTATACTGCAAACTTTTCAGGTAAATAAGCAAGCGCAAATAACGTCACTCGTGGATAACACGTTAGTGTACGGAGCCTCCGCAACAAATTTATAGAGCTAGAGAAAACTGTGATGGAGGAATATCGTGATATAATTGATATTTCGGAATCCTGGTTAGATATTAATAACAGAGATCTCCTCGCCAATTACGCAATGCCTGCCAACACTCCATCTAGTAGTGACTGGAGAAATAAAACAGGCGGTGGTGTCTTTCACTTAGTAAAGAAAAAAAATCTAAATCTTGTGTTGAAAAATGTTGTCGCTATAAATAAAATCAAAGGCAAGTCTCGCAAGAAAATAACAACAGGATTAGTTTACAGGCCCCCCCAGCACGGGCACCTGAGGCAGACGAAAGGCTTTATGATTAGATAACAAAAATTTGTAATGAACACGATACTATCATAGTTGGAGATTTTAACACACCGGTATCTAGGTGAGCTGGCATTGGTAGTGGGTCAAGATGTGAGGGTCAGTGGTACTGGATGAGCATGTAAGGGTTGGTAGATGTTGGATGAAGATGTTAGGATGTGGTGGTAGTTGGGTCAAAATGTGAGGGTTGATGGAAGCGGCTCCAGACACGAGTTATAAGTGAGGTGGGTAGTGAGGGGCTGGGTATATAATTCCAACGTATATGTTTAAGGGGCTGGTTTAAGATGTTTTGGCTTGGTTAAGTTTAGGGCAGAGGTCACTGGGATCCAAGGAGGAAGTGGCGGTTTCAATATGTGAAGAATGGGTCAGCTGGGGTGAGAAATGTGACTGTTACGAGGTGGTTCGACGCGAGAGACGCGGTTAGTGGCTCAAAACGTGACTGTTTGTAGAACTGTTTATAAGACGTGGCTTCATGATGTGATGGCGCACGAGGGAGCTGGCTTTGAGATGTGAGGGTGGGGGGAGATGACGCAAGGTGAGAGCGAGTTCGCAGAGGTGGCTTAAATTACGAGGGCTGAAGAGGCGGCTTAAAACTGCAACGGGGCGAAGGTGTTGGCTCCAAGATGTGGGCGCCTGAGCTCTGAGTGGCTCAAGGTGCTGGGAATGGAGGTGGCGGTGGTGGCGGTCTAACATACGGGAGAACTTGCTCAAGATGAGAGGGTTGGTGGCGAGGTGTCCCTAAAACGTAATAGGCTGGAGAGGGGAGTCAAAAAAATTGTTTATCCTTCTGTGTCACTTAGAGAAAGGCTGATTGTTGAATGCTCTCTTATCAAAGCTCACAGATAGGTGACCTGAGATCTGACACTGAGGGGTGGTTACAGAAATGAAGATGTGGGGCGGGAGGATCGCTGAGGATGTGAGGGGTGGTGGTGGTGGTGGTGGAGGGGATGTGGCTGCCAAATGTGAGGTCTGAGGGGAGTGCTCACGGTGTAAGCAGCTGCCGGATAGTCGTTTCGAGACAGTTGCGCGCTGGGTGGAACGGGCTAAAATGTGGGAGATGAAGAGAGACGGCTCTAAGATATGAGGGTCGGGGGAACTCGCGACGTTAAATGACTTCGAGAGGTGGCTCATAGTGCAGGGACCTGAGGGGGGCCAAGCCTCTGATGAGGAGGAGGGGGGAGGTGGAGAGGCAGATGGCTTAAGATGTTGGGGGGGGGGGTGGCGGGAAGGGGAGGTTCCGTGATGTGAGGGCCAAGGCACTGAGCTTAAGGTATGAGGGTTGAGAGAAGGTGGTTCAAGGTATGAGGGATGAGTGGGGGGGGTGGTGTGGATCAAGTTATGAGGATTGAGAGGATGAGCCTCAAGGTATGAGGAATGAGATATGAGGATTGAGAAAAGGAGGACACTGAAAGGTTAACAGAGACATATAAAGGAAGTCTTTCACCGGGCTAACGAGAACACCACGCTTTTCAAACGATAGTAAGTTTCAGCTCCTCGGGTACGGGGAAATGAAGATATCAGAAACTATGACAGCCGAGAGATGCTGCGTCAGATGTAAGTGCTGAGGAAGGTAGCTAAAGTGTACGAGGGTGGGTAACGTTGGCTCCACATAAGATCATGAGACGATATGGGTGAGGCCGTGTGTGTTTGTGACTCGAGGCATGACAGTTTAAGGCACTCCAAGCATAAAGACTGGACGAAGCTGTTGGCAGATACGAGAGATGAGGCGAAGATGAATCTGGAAATGAAGACCAGGAGGTGATCAAATGTGTGATGGCTGAATGTGAGGTGACTAGGTTATGAAGACACAGAACAAGTGACACCATGACGTGAGGGCCTGTAGGAGGCAGCCCCATGATGCGAGAGCTTGGAGGAGGAGGCGGCCACTCGTAATGTGATGTCGCAGCCTCTAGCAGTATTTCAATAAGTATTTCTTTTCCCCCACTCTTACGTCTTTGGCTGGAATACAGTCGTCTGTCAGTCTAAACTATATCAACATTTTACGTTTATCTTCCTCCCTGGTCTTCTTAATTTTGGTGCAAGCAAAGTGTCAGCTGATTAATAAAGTGCTGATTCGTCAACCTCCATGCCTCTCTGGTTTTACATAAAATCTCGATCTCAGCTAAAAGTACAATGATACCCTCAATACTGCACACACAGTCCACTGGCATTATGGCCTCCGGCGCCGCCTTTGCTTTATCTGTTGTTGTGGCTAAGCTCTTGCCCATCGCCATCCTCCAGATCCCGTCGAGTCGCTTGCCCCTCTCTCTCCTTCCCTTCACTCCCTCCTGGTTCACGGTCTTTCCATTTCCCTCCCAAGAAGCTTCCTCCCCCATCCTCACCCCCCTTTAGATTCCCTTACTTCCCCTCTCCCGCCATATCGTCTTCCCCTATCGCCTCCGTCCCCGGCCGGCTCCGGCCCTCTCCCCTGGACCTTTTAAAGGCCAGTGTTAGTGAACTTGTCAATAAAATGTGTCCAGTGTAGCCCCCTCGACGGTGGCAGAACGCACCATTCCGTCTGCATACGACTACCGAGCGCCCACCACACATCGTATGTCTGTAATGATTTAACTTTGCAACTTCATTTTTTTACGGATTTGCTCTCTCTCTGGTAAACAAACCAGAAAAGACACCAGTGACTCGGTAAATTCCAAACTTTGCTCTTCCTCTACGACGAAAAACGAAAGGTTCGGACGATGATGATGAAAAAAAAGAGAAGAAGAGAGAGAGTCGCATCTGAATAGTGACAACAGACGAAGCGGTATCAAAAAAAAATTCCGTCCTAATCACGTCCAGAGACTTTCCGTGCGGGCGGTAAAAGTGGACAGTCAAAGAAGTATCAATACTTTTAAAGATGTGACGCTTCAAGTAATGCCTTCAGGCCGGCCGGCGAATATACTCGCTTTTTTCCCTCCCTCCCTCACAGGTTTTTCTCCCAAGGAGAGTCTAGGGAGGTGGAAAATGAACGGACCTCTCCGCTAGCTCACCATTTCTGTAGAGAACTACTGCTGCTGCTGCTGCCGCCGCCATCACTGTCGGATTTGACTGCAACAAGATGTATCGAGGGACTCAACACTGGCTCGGCGTGTGTGTGTGTGTGTGTGTGTGTGTGTTTGTGTATGGTACGTGTTGAATGGTCCTATGGGGAAACTCATCAGTGATGGAAATGATGATTTTCATATCTCTTAATGAGCAACTGATACACACCATGATATCTATTGCTCGTTACGCATTTAACCCGTTACAGCTGCTACGATATGCAAGACCCACGTGACGTTATTCAGTAACTGTTTACTCGATACGACTGGTCATAAATGTACAGTTAATGCGGCTCATCAAATGCTCATATCCGATACTCATTACAGAAACGGGAAGTTGTATCTGGCTCCCTCTGGCGGTTATTCTAGCACCCACTACAAGTCTAGCATCCATTCTGTTTATGTTTAGTCCCATTACATATTCCTGGTACCCACTGCATATCATATATGGCTCACTTCTGTCTTTTTGGACTCCATATTTAATCTCCCAAGCACGACGAGACGAGACGAGACGACCCTTGAGCAAGAGGGGTGCAACAACCCTTGGGGTACGACGACGACCTGGTGTCTGACCCGACCCCTCAAGTGTTAAGTCGAAGTCCAGGCCAACCACCATGCCCAAGGCTCGTCCCGCCCAGCCCGAAGAGGAGAACAATCATCTAACTTGCCACATTTCCTTTGTATCAACCTTTCTACTCTTATTTTTTTATGTTTCTTGGTCCATAGCAGCCCCCAGCGGCGGCTTTCCCCGTCACCGTTCGAGCCTCCTGCAGCGGTAATCAAGATTACGTGTGGTGATGTCCCCAGGGCGGGCTGGACACACTCCCCAGGGCAGGCCGCACATCCCCCGCTCACCAAACCCGATCTGTCCGCCGCCATCCTTATAATTAGCCCACACATTTTTTTTCTCTTTTTTTTTTTTTATCCGCGGGGAAGACCTGTCGATAATTAACTGCTGGTGCTAGGGAGTCCTAGATCAAGTATTGCTGGGGGGGAAGACCAGACCAAAGAATGACTATAGGAGGAGCTCAAGCAAAGGACAGATAAGGGGAACCCAGATCAAGGACGACAAGGGTGTCCAAGCTAAGGACAGCTAGGGGAGCCCAGAATAAGGACAACTAGTGATGCCTAAGCCAAGGACAGCTAGGGAAGCCCAGGAGGAGGACAACTAAGAATGTCCAAGCAAAGGGCAGCTTGAAGGAGCCCAGAACAAAGGCAACTAGGGATGCCCAAGCCAAGGACAGCTAGGGATGCCTAAACCAAGGAAAGCTAGGGGTACAGAGACAATTAGGGATGCCTAAGCCACGGACAGCTATGAGGAGTTCAGAACAAAAATAACTAGGGATGCCCAAGCCACGGACAGCTAGGGTAAGTGGGTGTGGCTTGCAAAGGACGGTGGCTTTCGTTTGGGTGTGGACTGGATAGGGCTGTTGTTTTCGCTCGAGTACGACTCAGACAGGGCTGTGGTTTATACAGAGCTGTGGCTTGAGCCTGGATGCGACTTGGTGGACACTAAAACAAACAATTCAGAAAGAGGACGCCACATAAGTATACGAAGAGCGCACAACGTTAAGGTTAGGTTGGCATCTCTTCCCTTAACGTAACAAAAACATCTATGTTTTCTAAACACCGGTCGGTGTGGTGTGATTTACTCCATCTTTTTTATTTCATTCATTCTCTGGCAAGACATCTACTGAAGAGTTAAACTCTTACAACTGGCATACTCTAAGGTGTGGTCATTATCCATTATGAAGAAGTCTCGTCATAGACTATGCAAAGCCATGTAACTGAAGTTCTGGGTGCAGCCAGCCTCGCCTTGCTGAGGTGGTGATTCCCCGGCTCACCTACACCAGTAACGTCGATCCCTACTATCTACAAGATCCATCGAGGTCTCAGCGCATGGTCCCTCACCTCCCACGTCCCTCCAGACGAGACCTCGCCAACGCCAAACACCCTCTAAACTTCTAGATGATCCTCTCCTACACGCCCCACGAGCCTCGCCGAATGTGCCCAGGTCCGGGTACGTCCCCTCACCTCCTCGCTTACGCACAGGTTCCCCTCCGCTCACTTCTAACGTCCTTTACGTCTCTAAGAAAGCCCTCCCTCCACCAGCCTCACTGAAGACTGAATCCCCCTCCGTAACTTAACCACTCCTACAGTCGGTCCTCCGTGCACCCTGTACCTTCCACACTCCTGATGATACGGGAGTGATTTTTCTCACCTCTCCGATCCCTCCAAAAGCTTCTGGGTTAGCCCCATCTCCCTCACCGTGTCATGCCACGCCTCCAATACCCTGGACACCCCCCCCCCCCGGATAAGCTTTTGAGCGGAATATCCTCATCTTGAAACTCATTTGGGTCCATATTTACTCTCAAATACAATTCTTCGCCATAACAGTCAAGTAAAATATTTGGAAACCTGTGTGGGGAAAGAAAAATGCTTAATGAAACCCCAAAACTTGCAAAGAATGTGGGGAACTAATACACTCAAGGGGGCAGGGAGAAACTTCTGACTTTGAAGTTGACTCGCCCCAAGTTGCAGTCGACAATCAATAGGAGCTCACCGAAGGGGCTGCACCAGACCTTTGAGGGAATCCCGCCACTGCCACCTCCTTCTCCTCCTACAGGGTACGTTATCAGGTTGAACCTGGCTATAGATCCTCCCCGGCAGGTGGGTAGTCCTTGGATATAGACAGCGGGGAAGGTGCGCACGACGACTCCACCGCAGCTGCTGAGTATGTATGGACGTGGTCTGCCACCCAGCGACTACGTGTGTGCTGTGTGGTTGTGGAGTGTCTGTGCTTAAGACTGTGGAGTCCTACTGGGCTTAGCGTACCCGTCGGAAGAACCAGAGGTTGACCACAGTGGCAGGATAGCATGAGGGGGAAAGGAAAGGAATGGGAGAAACTGGAGAAGGAGGAATTGGAGATGAACAGGGGAAGGGGTAGTAAATACGGAGGTGTAGAAGGAAATGGAGCCGATAGCTCCTAAGAGAATATTCAGGACCATAAGTCTTGAATCTCTGGAGATGTCTTTCTGCAGAAGGGTTATTGTACAGTCTCCTCCTTCACATAATACCATGCGTCAAACTACGACACTGACCTACGTTTACAAATGAACAAAAAAGAATACAATCCTTCTGAAAAAATAAGATATATAACACATAACATTTATCTGTCGCGGAAAAGACAGCTTCTGCCTATGGGCATTTGCTGCAAGAGTTCCATCAGCAGGGCAGTTTATTCACGTAACAGTTTATCTCTCGCGACAAGGACAAAGATGTTTTCAAGCTAAAAACGGCAGAGCTGACCCAGCCTCAGCATCCAGGAAGACTATCAAATAATTTTCCAGATCTTTTATCAATGTAAACAACGTGCCTTCACTTCCAACCACCCTTTCGACATACTTACATATATACATCCCTTTATCCCTGGGGGAAAGGGGAGAAAGAATACTTCCCACGTATTCCCTGCGTGTCGTAAAAAGCGACAAAAAGGGAAGGGAGCTGGGGGGCTGGAAATCCTCCCCTCCTGTTTTCCCTTTTCCGATAGGAACAGAGAAGGGAGCCAAGTGAGGATTTTTCATCTAAGGCTCAGTCCTCTGTTCTTAACGCTACCTCGCTAACGCGGGAAATGGCGAATACGTATGAAAAAAAATATATATTAATCCTTGATTATTCGATGTTTTATATTCATGC
Organism: Panulirus argus; assembly: GCA_038088735.1. Classification (NCBI taxonomy): domain Eukaryota; kingdom Metazoa; phylum Arthropoda; class Malacostraca; order Decapoda; family Palinuridae; genus Panulirus; species Panulirus argus. The sequence continues at coordinate 7,684 of JAYMFT010000667.1, read as the reverse complement.
TTCCAGTTTGCTTGCGTGTAATTACTTCCTTATACCGAACGGGGAAGGGAGTTGTACACTCGTGGGGGTCCCATATCTCAAACCTTCTCTACCATCACACAACTTTTTTTTTAAACTTCGGTATGCTTTCCACATTCACGACTTCATATTTCAGTTCATTCCATTCATCCACTTCCCTCATGTTATAAAAGTACTTAACATCTTTTCTGACAAAAGTTTCTTGCTTAATTTCATGTTATTTGTCTTTGGTTCTTTTATCTTCGCATCTCTCGAAGAAAAACTGTCCACTGCTAACATCAAACTGGCTCATAAAAAACGATTAAAGTTTATGATCAAGTCACCCCTTATTTTTCTTTTGCGTGTGTGTGTGTGTGTGTGTGTGTGTGTGTGTGTGTGTGTGTGTGCGCGCGCAAGCACCCTCATTACCTGCGCTATGTCACTTAAACGTTGTTCCTCGCACGCAACCACAGTGCTGGCACGTGCTTAGTTAATGACGTCAGCGGAGAGGTCTATGAAAATGGATTATCTTTTTAGAATCAAAATATATATATCCTGACGCGGGTGTTATTCGAAACGATGTCAAATGCAAGAGTGCAAGTCAGACATAAAACCGAATGAGACGTCTAAGTCTTTTTAACTTTTTGTCCCGTACGCAGCAGCGAATATGAACTACAAACGGTCGTAAAGAGGCTGACTATGTTAATTCTCACGCCAATTTTCAGTGCCATATATTTCGACGCGCGGAGGTGAACCACTGACGCACCGAGATGAAACCCCCACGCTATAAATACTCGCCATTCATTCGTCAAAGGAAAACAGCAGCGCAAACTTTTCAGCTTCCCAAGGGGCAGCGAAAAGGTAAGTAGATGATCCAGAAATAAGTTCAGTATAAATATATACATGGAAGATCCTTAACTTGCAAGAGGACAGGGAGGGGGGGGGGGAAGGAGGTGTGGGGCTGTGGGTGTATGGCGCTGACCCTCACTCCTTCCGTGAGCATAATCAAGAAATGGAGCACTTCCCCCTCAGCGCTGAATTAAGTAAGTTGCCAGCCTGCCTACAACTCCCCTTCCTTGGGGCAAGCGGGCGGGCGGGCTTCATCCAGCAGGCGTCCTCAAGCCACTCCGACCCATGTAATATGCACACACACCAGCCCTGATGCCAGCGCCGAGACATTCCCTACATTTTGCCGTCGCCTCCACGAACGGCCGTCTCCTGCGTCAGCTTTAGCCCGAGGCGCTGGCCTTGCGTGTCCTGCAGGTTCCTGTGGTGTCCGTGGCAGGCACCTGCGAGTACTACTATGTGTGGTCTTGCGTCTAAATACGACGACGACGCTGTTCATGCCGCAGAAGGCAGCGACCACGCCCTACCTCAGCAACGCAACTTATGATTCAGCCCTAGTGTGGCTTACGCAGGGGCTGAAATAAAAGACCGGTGGGTGAAAATGGAGTTCAGTCATCTCACGGAAATCCTTGGGGTGTGAGGCCATCGCCGAACCAGACTTTCCGGCCACATCACAACGATCCAGGGCCGGTGAGGGGTGGGTGGCCACGGCGGCGGCGGCGGCGGTGAGGACGACGCGCTAGGGGAACGGACGGAGCGGGGAGAAAACTGCGTTTCGTCTGCGGGGTGGAGGGGACCGGCGGCGGCGGCACTTAATATGTAAACTTTTCCTTCATAATGAAATTGTTTTCATCTGGAGGCGATACAGAGACGTGCAAAAGTCTCGCCTCTGGCAAGTATTATGTGCAAACTTTTGTCATCTCCGTATAAAAATCTATTGTTTTGCTCCTGCCTGTGTGACACGGGGACCCGGGAACGCTGCTGGTTTCGCTTTTGTTTCTTTTGTTGAACCTCCTGCTGTACTCGCAGCCCGTGGCACGCCAGTAGAGCAGACCTCTTCCCGTACCGCTATGCTCACGGTACGGTGGTGGTACTACTACTACTACTACCAAAAACAAGCCTGTGTCTGGCCTCCCGTTACTCACACCATAACAAGTTACATCCATACATGTACCGTAACAACACTAACTTGTATAGGTGAAGTTCATGTTACGTACGGAACAACAGTGTGACGCTTGCTTCTGAAAACGAATCTTTACAGTATAATTCACACGTATGGTTTAAGATTTACGGTATGATTTAATTTGTAAGGTTAAATGTTTACCGTACAATTTACCACGTAATGCTAATGTTTTCAATATGATTTACAACGTAAATCATACTGGCTTTCTGAGAGGCTAATATTTGTGGTTATTTAAAACGTAGCGTCAATATTTACAGAATTTACAACGTTAGGTTATTTGCAAAATAATTCACAACAGAACTTACAATGTAAGGTTAACATTAACCTTATAACCTAGAGCGTACAAATTTACTCATTATACAACTTAAGTTTGAAAAAGGGAATTCCTGCACCACACCAGATGGTCAGTCAGCCACACTCACCACTGTATCTCTGAGATAAGTATAAGGACGTGTGTTACCTGCAACTAGTCCGCTGCGTCTTGCTGGCTCGCCCCACACACACACACACACACGCACGTTCACCAAGTCATGATCCTTGACGCAAAACGCCAACTGTCGTACCACTTGCTTCCCGTAAGAGAGGTAACGGCGTGACAAGTGAGACTCTAGGCTGCCTTACCTTGTGAGAGGAAAATATTCCTCCCTCTCTCTCACATTCACACACTCAGAAGAAGACACAATAATATATACAAACTGCTTTACAAACGTTTTCGTAAATATTCATAATGGAAAAGTAAAGTCTGGCTACGCTGTTCTAGTCATAACACGTGACATGATGATGGAAAAAAAGAAAAATAACCGACACTTTTACTGAAGTTTGTGAAGTGTGTCAACACTAAGTCCGAATATGAAAGTAGGCCAGTGTGGCAAAACTAACCTCTAGACTGTAGATGGGTCAAGTAGTGTGGCAACATCTGGTCTAGTATGCAGCTAAGCCAAGAATGTAATGTGTCAAAAACACGTTCTAGTATGAAAGTGTGCCAGGGAACGTTTGGAAACAAAGTTCTAGTATGAAATGAGACAAGAAGCTTATTGCACGAAGCTTTAGTATGATTGGTCTCAGCAATGCTCCTACAGTAAGTTCTAGGGTGAAAGTGGTCTAAGTAATGTACCTAGAGTAAGTTCTAGTATGACAGTGGTCGAGATAATGTGCCGACACTAATTCTACCACGGCAGAGGGCTAAGCGGTAAGCCTTCACTATATCCAAGCATGAGAGTGGGCCAGGTACTGTACTTACACTAGTTTCTAGTATGACCCTCTGGGCCAAGCAACGTGCTAGAACGGAGTCGGCTTAGCATCTCACCTGTGGTTCCTGCGGTGGATTCTGGAAGAGAAGAAAGGACTCAGTTAATGCCTTACAGAGAAGACGAACACCACCAGGACATAATCCGCAGTTGGTCCTGCACCAAGACGCCGCTGATTATGACACTATCCTGTCACTGCTACACGGCAGCCAAAGCAATAGTTACATATATCAACAAGGTTAACACTTCACTATGGGTCAGCAATATGGATTCTAACAGCTGGCAGTATCCTAGCAATACAATGACTTTAGGAAAGTTAACAATCTCCTTGAATCAGCAATACTTCAGGAAAGTTGATAATTCATCACAAATTAAATCTATATTCTAAAGAGGTTAATGATAAACCATGAGTCAGTAACATTCAATAAAGGTTAATATTTAAAGAATAATTATCAAAACATCAATATTCTTGATTTTTTTTTTTACCCTGAATAGACGAAAATTATGGTATATTTCATATTTCACAAGAAATCACCACTAACTTAGGAGGGTGAGTAATTCGTCAAGCATCAAAGAGGTCAATATTTCATCATGAACATATTACTCAAATCAACAATTCATCATGAGTCAGTAATGTACTTACCCATTAGCCTAACAAGTCGTCATGAATCAGTATATGCTTATTTAACGATTCATCATGAATCAATAATGTTACACCCCAGTAGCTTTACTATTCACCATGAATCAACCAAATCACCCTGAGACAGCTTAAAAATTCACTGTAAATCAACAATATCATGCTGAGGCAGCTTAGTCATTCACTATGAATCAACAGTACTGTACTCCAGAAGGTTAACAATTCACGAATCAACAACAGGAGGGTCGCACACTCATTACAGATGAAGACATTGAACGTCCTTTCTCTTTCCTCACAGATCAACAATGTACTCAGTATCTTTGGCCGCAAATCGTCGCAGGAGCTGGTACTGGAAACCCCAAGCCCACTCCCGGTGTCAGCACGATACCTTCATATACGGTAAGAGATAAAACGCTCACATTCTTATCCTGGAGAGAGAAAGAGAGAGAGAGCGGGAGGGAGAGCTTTCCATGATGTGAAATATATGCATAATGTGCACGGCAACAAACCATGTTTTCGCCCGCGTCACGCATCAAAGGCGTGGACTTGCTTTGGCAAACTACAACTTCCATCATTAATTGACAAACTTTAGCTGATGAAGGACAAATTGCCATCGGAAATATTGCCGGCTCTGCCGCTGTCCAACTTGGCGCCCGGGGTAAATCAAATGAATATAGTCTTACTGCGAGAGGCAGGAACTTGGTTTGGCTCGGCAGCCTCCTTGGACTTCGGGGAATCATTACTTCGGGCAGACTGAGCTGAATCCTTTGCTTTGAAAACCTGTGAGGCGAGGAAATATATTTATTATCTTTTTTTTTCTCGGTGTGACGAGACCAGAGGGACGGTGTCATAATGGCACGGGTTCCCCATTAGGCAATGGGCGGTGATGGACAGCTCGGCTGCCCAGACAGACACAGCCACGCTCTGGCTAACACACACACACACACACACACACACACACACACACAATCACACATGATACCTGAAATAAGGGAACCAACTCACGGGGAGAGGATAGTAATGATATGTCTGTCTGCCACGGAAGAGTTAAAGACGGGGAGACCGTACAATTCTTAATTTTCTGGGTTAAAGTCGACAGTGTCGCGAATGAGCGGTGTTTCGGAGTCATCGATGATAGATGAATAAAGATCTAGCAAAAATAAAAAAAATATAAAGAAAGAAACATGCTAGAAATGATGTGCAAAAGTCTATGTGTAGTAACAGAGTAATCTGGGAACAGTCGAAGAAAGGCCGTATTCGCTCACATCCATTGTCAAGCAGTCATATGCAATGCACCGAAACCACAGCTCCCTCTATCCACAACCAGGCCCTTCAGACCTTTCCATGGCTTCTCCTGGCCGCTTCTAATGCCCTGGTTCAGACCACTAGATAAGATTCGCTTACATGAATGAGTGAAGTTACGAAAAAGGAGAGCAACATCATTATATTTGACGTTTACTTTGGTTCGACCAATCTTAGATGAAAAGTAATCAATCCCTACACAAAACTCTGACACTTTAAATCTACTCCAGATGGAAAACTAAGGAAGGAGAGAAGGAAATGAATCCAACGAAAAATATGAAATCCAAGATGCGACAACATGGAGTAAAGGATATATGTAGAATGGAACAGACGGCAAAGGCTTGGCAATGGTGCTGCGAGAACACGTGTTAGAGATATCACACTGAACACCCGTTAAAGGGAAAGCCACGTCGTAGCTGATTGCAATTACAGATACTCTGATGGAAGACTGGCAGAGCAACAGAAGCAGATGAAACAGACGACAGGACCAAAAACCAAGCGTACTTAAGTAATGGCGAAGTAATATCAACGGTGTGAAAATGAGTCAGGAAACCGAAAAAAAGGTAAATTTAATGTCACTGTAACGAAAGAAATCCTGGAGTCCAGAGATGCGTCATTAAGACGGTACGGTGATTAACATCACCGAGACTCCAGCAGTACAAATGAACGCTAGGAAATGTGTAAACAGGTAATAGTATTTTTCTTCTAACCAATTCCAGACAAACACTGGACCATTAAGCTCAGGAACTCCTTTACTTTCTCACGTCTTCCCAAACAACTAAGTTCTGTCTATTTTTAAGTTTTCCACTTTAAAAAAAAAATACTCAATTCTTTTTTTAATTTTCTTTCTATTTCTTTTGCATTTTTCATTCTCATTCAAGATGCAGCCTCAGCAGGGGGGAACGCCTGTGACTGGAGCCCTTTGGCTGCAGAAGTTGTATGCGTTTTAAAAAGTTTGAATGTAAATTGTACGAGAGAATAATAAAGTGTTGCAACTGTACGATCAACGTTAATACGTACGTAGAAACGCGATTTGAAGAACACTTAACTTGAAAACCCACTCTACCGTAAACACTTTATTCAACGAGTCCATGGAGACCCGACCTAGTGAGTCCTTGGAGACCTGACCTAGCGAGTCCACAGAGACCCGACCAAATGAGTCCATGGAGACCCGACCTAATGACTCCATGGAGACTTGACCTAGTGAGTCCATGGAGACTGACCTAATGAGTCAATGGAGACTGTCCTAGCGAGTCCATGGAGACTGACCTAATGAGTCAATGGAGACTGTCCTAGCGAGTCCATGGAGACTTGACCTAGCGAGTCCATGGAGACCTGACCTAGCGAGTCCATGGAGACCTGACCAAGTGGGTCCTTGGAGATTCGACCTAATGAGTCCATGGAGACCTGACCTAGCGAGTCCATGGAGGCCTGACCAAGTCAGTCCTTGGAGACTCGACCTAATGAGTCCATGGAGACCTGACTCAACGAGTCCATGGAGTCTTTTCCAGCGAGTCCACGGAGGCCAAACCCAGTTAGTCTACGGAGTCCAGACCAGAAAAATAATCCATGGAGACCAGAATCACAGAGACAGACTAAGTGAGCGCGTGAAGCCCCGGGAGTATGCTGGGTGGGTGGAAATCAGAGGACGTTAATGTAACGCCCACATGACCAGGCAGCAACTGCCTGCCCCACCCGCCTCGCGATGATGATTCTTATCACGTGTTGCCCTGGTCGCTGGTCTGTGAGCCGCGAGCCGTCACCAAAACATGACCATTTTTCTTTGAGGTCTCGATCCGTCTAGGGGGAAAAAAATTACTAAAAATAGGACAATTCATTGTCCTTGCACGTTCCGCTTACGCGTAGAAGCGGTTATATACAGAACCTCTGCGAAAACGCGCAAACAGCGAGCATACGTAAGTACACGCGGAGTTCACACCGCGATCAGGCAGTGTGTGAGGAGTATACCGCATGCTATATATATATATATATAGCGTATGTAAGAGACATTTACGGGTACGGAAACACACAAGACAAGGTTTTGGGATACGGAAGAGCTATGCTATGTTCGTATTCGTATACAGACCGTTAAATGAGGCGAAAAGAATGACGTGAAGACATATGTCAGCGTGACGAGAATGACGTGAAGACATATGTCAGCGTGACGAAGAGGAGAGCAATCTTCCGTATCATGGCAGACATGGCAACACCTGACGTGGGACTGGGCCAAAGCAGCAGGCGACCAACAGGTAATCCCAGACCCACACCCTACGGTCTCCACTCGGGACACCTCATGAGTTTTGCCCGACGCTCTCACGCCACTCGCAACAACCAGTATCAATCAAAAGAAAAATCTGTCACAACATCATCCACTGCAACAAAGGCTGTTCCTCCCTGAGAGAGAGAGAGAGAGAGAGAGAGAGAGAGAGAGAGAGAGAGAGAGAGAGTGTGTGTGTGTGTGTGTGTGTGTGT
>JAYMFT010000656.1:1862-17414 GCA_038088735.1 Panulirus argus | reverse complement strand
AGATTGGTCTCTTGTAGACAAATAACGGATGGCCTATATATTGCAAGCAACAGTGACAGTTGTGCTTGCTTATTCCTCAGACCTCTACAATTCCATTGAATGATATCGAATGCCTTGGTTTACGACTTCTTTAGCCGGCTAGCCTTGTGAGTCCTTTTTTTAGACTTGTGCGAGTCCAAGGGGGAACGGGATCGGCTCGTGATAGTGGAGGCGGTTTCATCGTCCATTGATTCTAGTGCTTCCACTGAGGAGGACTTGGCAGTCTTCCTCACTGGAGCCACAAGAACGACGACATGCGACATATTGTCTTTGGATAATTTGGTGAAATTCATCTTGTCCTATTCCATTTTCTTTGGTCGGACAGAGCAGGTAACTTTGGAGTATGTATGTTTGTCTACGGTATCGTTAGTTTTGTCTGGAGTGGTGGAGCGTTTTTCGGCAGTTCGAGGTGTCTGTGTGGCAACTGTAACCATCACCGGCTTACTTTTCACTGCCGAAGCATTAGATTCATTGGGCTTGGGAGTCTCGTGAGTCTCCTTCACCCTCTTCCTTGCTTCACCATATGAAATGTTTTCCTTTGCCTCAGCTGCGCAGACTTCCTTCTCAGACTTGTACCCAGGACATTCTCGTTACGAGCTTGGGGTGGTTGACCCCACAATTAATGCAAAGTACAGTCTTGGCCGTACAGTTGTCAGCAATCGTGGTCCTCGCTGGCACACTTCCCACAACGAGGTGGAAGAGTGCAAGACTTTTTCTCCATGGCCGTATTTTTGGCATTTGAAGCAACGCAAAGGGTTTGGTATGTAAGGTCTTACGGAGACCTTAACCTAACCTATGGCAATGTCTTTGGGCAACCGAGATTTTCCAAACGTCATCGTAATAAGGGGGGTTCTACGTCGCTCGCCTTCGGTGATTTTCGCAATGAAACGAGCTGCAATCACTTCCTCGTCTGAGAATTCCTTCACAATGTTGTCCTCACTCATATCCATGACATCAGGACAGGAGATTACTCCTATACACGAATTCATGGTCACCGGAATGGAAGCCACAACATAAACAGGAATGAAACTTTCTCAGCTTTAGGAAGTCCCCAACTTGTTTGGACGACTTGACCTTCAACAGCAAATCACCACTAGCCAGTTTCCTAACCGTTTCAACAGCACCAGCCTGGCCATCAATCACTTCCTAAATGAGGAAGGGGTTGAGGGAAGCAAGAGTTGTTGATCCGGTCGCATGCAACATTACCAATTCGGCAGTTTCTGACTTTGTGTCAAGCATAGGTCAGTCACCACCACCACTACCCCCTACGGGAGTAGTGGATGGCTTACTAGAGTCCATCGTGGTGGGGCGAGGCCCCAGGTTCTGGGGTGGCGTACCACCCCAAACAAAAGGATACCTTAAACCTCTTCTCTAAAAAAAAGATGAGGCAGCTGATCAGACAAAAAAGTGTCCCAAAGTAAGGCCTGGACGCACGAGGCCGGATTGAGTTCTCCCGCGGTCACCTCTCAAGTGGGCCCACAGTTCTGTCCAACCAGCCTTCGTAAAATGTACCAGCGATCCAGTAACACCAGAAACACCAGTAAACACTCACTTGCTTGTAAACACAGAGAGGAGTCAGCACACACAAAACAAAATAAATTTGGGGTAGGGGGGGTATAAATACTCCACTAGGTTAAATGCAAGGCTAAGCAAAAAAAAAACGGCAAAGGATACCTTTTTTTACCTACTCCGACTCCAAAAAGCGGACCCGGCCGCGCAGGCTTACTTGTGACGTCAGGCGGCCCTGAACAACCTACGTTTTCGTTAGCTCTGCGCCAGCACGTTTTCTTTGTTTAGGGCCAATGACGTAGCATACAGGCTCCACCCACATGCGTATGGGTCTGTAAAACCTCGGAAAAGATATTCGGAAAGCAAACGATGATTGCATGCAAAAGGGATACTACCTTAGTGAGAGGTGCCATGGGCTCAGAGAAGAGGAGAAGTGTGTCAAAATTCTTCTCGACATCTATGATGGAAAAGTATCTCTCCAAGAGAGATGGCTGGGTGGATTATACATGTTCTTGGACTGCCAGGAGGCCTTCGACACTGTCTCACGCAAGTGCTCTGTAAAGAAGTGGGATTTTCAGGCAGAGAGACTCCTACGGTGGGTCGAAAATTACCAGCGAAAGGGAACAGAGGGCACGTATCAGAGGAGCCTTTTCCAAGGGGATTAAGGTTACCAGCTGCGTGCTCTAGGGGCTCCTGGTCTTCGCTTCGTTGTAATCCTTAATGCGCATTAATGACTTGGCACAAGGACTGGTCTCATGCAAGGAGTATATCTCTGGATGATGCTGAGTTCATGCGAGACGAAACGAGAGACGAGGATTGCCTCGACTTACACGAGGGCTTAGACAAGCTCCGTAGCTGCTCAGGTTTATGAGGTCATATATGATGACACGATGCAGCGAAAGACGACTTCAACACGACCATCATCTGTCGGAACACAAGTTACATTATTCCGTGTCAGAAGGGGATCGAAGCTGTACCCATCCTGTCGCCATCTCAGAACCATTAGGGAGGCTAACCGTCCGCTGGCCAGTATTAGAATCACATTTGATTACATGAATAGAGGAGACAAACGGTAAACCATTCAGAATTCATAATGGACCTAAATCATAACTTATATCTCAGATTTGGTCGCCACAATTACAGACACACGAAGATATGCTAGAGAAGGTCCAAAGGAGGACAACAAAGATGGTACCATTAATGAGAGCCGAATTACCGACAATGGTTGAAGGTTATAAATTTGCTCACCGTGGAAGAGGGAAGACTAAGGATTCTAAATGAATCTGGCCACTTCTTTAATGAAAAGCTCTTCAAAAGATGTAAAGAAAAGGAAACGAGAGTTCGTATCAAGAAACTTAATCGTAAAAGATGTAAAAGTGTATCCTTTTTTACGGCATGAGAAACGTGCATGAGTGAAATAAGCTGAACTATAAAAACTGGGAAGCTCTAACATCTGTGTGATAGAGAAAACGGAACAGATGAGACACTTATTTACCCAGACACACGCTAATTCTCTCTCTCTCTCTCTCTCTCTCTCTCAGTCCTTCCACCTTGCCCTTGGTGCCTCTCCACTCTCTGCATCAGTCAACACTCCAATCATCAACTTCTTTACAACTTTATTTTTCTTTACTTAATGTCTCAAAAATCGCATCCACTCCTTCTTCACTTACGCTTTTTTTTTTCCCCAATTTCTATTGCAATCCCTTTGGCCATACTCCCATTCCCACATCAAGCAGACAAGAACTTCGGGTCAGCTAACGAAACCTTTTGTTACTCTATCGGTATTACGTACGTTATGATACGTGGTGTTTTGCCTTCACGGAACTCCGTGGTGCAGCGGTTAGCTCTCACGCCCGTAGCGAATTGACTGGGTCGCCCAAGGGGTCGAAGTCCACATAGGTTCGAATCCAGGTCGCGATAATCGGCCCGCAGTGAACCCAGCTGTTCATCCACCCTTAAGGTTGGTCGCTAAAATGAGCACCTGGCTTAGGTTATGGTACATATACATATAGCGTTAGTGAGATGGCCTTGGTTGGGTCACTCAGTTGCCCGTGCCGTCTCAGCTAACGTATGAAGATGAAAAGTCCATCACATTTTCGCATTCACTACCTCCCCTCCATCACTCGTCTGTAACTAGATACTGAAACGCCTTCAACACACGTTGTTGTTCAATATGCTCTCCTCTCAAGATATCTAGTCTTCATCTGCGCCTAAGATGGTTTCATTAAACTGGTATATCACATTTCCGAAACAGAGACTCCACACTCTGCTTCTACTCAGCCCGAACCTTCATGGTCTGTTTCTACTCTACGGTCAGACTGGTCCCCTCCTCACAAGTCCTTCTGAGCTTGGTCTTCCCAAGGGGTCTGAACACCCTCTCTGTTATGAGTGGAATCTTTCCCCTGTCTTTAGTTAATATTTCTCCGCCTTCCTCCTCCTCCTCCCTCCATAGACCATCGCATCACACGCCCCTGGGAATATTTACGGACCACCACCTATGGTGACGTGAGATAACCTTATCTTATCCAGTCTTATTAGCCCAGCGGATAAGTCACTTCCTTCGCCTCTTGAAATGACGATACGAACAGCAAATTTTGTATGTGTGTTCTTGATTCACTTTTTCTAATATAATAGATTTAATCGCCTTGAAATCTGAGATGGCCGCCATTTTTCAACATGGCTTCCAGTGTTTGCCTTGAAACATACTCTTTTTGTCGTAGAAATTGAGAGAATCGTCCAATTTGAATAAGAACGTAAGAAGTGAGGACACTGCAAGAGGCCTCCTCCTGGCCCATGCTAGGCAGGTCCTGAGTGAGTCTGTCCACCCCACAACCAACCGACTGACCCCATAAACACATCCACCCTTCGTTTAAAGCTTACTAAAGACCTCAAGGAGGGTGGTGTATGTGTTCTTAATTGTTCCTCTGCACTGGAGGGCGTGGGAGTGTAGTACCAGAGGCAGTACTTATTCTTCAGCAGTCTGCCACAACCCTTAGATGGACTACAGGCTAATCTCGATGCTCATGAAGCCCATGCCTATGACCCCAAAGACGTTGCTGACGACCGGGAGCTGCACTGGCTTGCAGGCTGAACTTGGTAAGGGTAAGCAGTCAGCCGGGACTCCGTATGTGAAGGAGAATCGATATCTGGAAGTAAGGGTTAAGACGAAAGTCTCACGAGAACAGAAGCCACGTTCAAAGTGCCTGAGCTACAGAATGAAACTCGATGGACTACCGACGAGCACAGGCTATGTCACTCCCGTGTAACTTAGCGCCTGTTAATTAAATATACTAATAAGAGAGCCGGTGGGGCTTTAGTCAAGTGCAGGAACAGACCTGATTCCATAGGAAAAAGGTACACAGAGTCATATCCCAACCCCAACACCTCTTGGCCTTAAAACCGTTGATACACAGCTTCTCCAAGACTGCCAAGCAATCGAAATGAGAATAAACTAATCTTGTCTTTATCAACGGGACAGAGATAAAGGCCTGAATTGACCCCCTGGGCCTGTAGGTTCCTATGATGCAAGCCATCAAAGCTCTGCCAATCATACCGGATGCAGCGAGACTATGTATAGCACAGAAGACACTCTCATCGCGAACAAAACAAAATGCCATTGAAATTTGCAACCGATGTTTGACAAGTGTGAGCGAGACAGAACTGGATAAAAAGTGGATTGTCCACTGCTGAAAGTGCCCCCTGAGGAAATCTGTAGTAAAATGCAGATTAAGAGACTCAGTCCAATGGAAACTAAATGCTCTGAGCCGGAAGTAAATCTTGACAGTATAGCTGAATCTCTGACTGAAGGAACGCGCCTGGAATCGGCCAGTGATGGTAGACTATCAGCAACACTGAAGTGGTGAGGGAGTCACAGTAACGCAGAGGCTGAAGTAGACCTCCGCTTTCACGAGAGGGCTGTGTTCTGTCGGAGTGAAAGCACGCATCTAGAAACCTTGCAAGGTGAGCCGAGAACTCGCTTGGGAGAATAGTGCATCCAGTGGCATTTGCCTAGGCTTGTCACCTACATCAAACAGACAAGAACCGGTAATTACGATACCGTCCCTGCCACGCTCAGCGCTGCCTGATGTGGCCAACCTGTACAAGAAGTGACTTGAGGGACGAGGATTAACATCACAGGGAGTCAATTCAATCAGGCTTGAATAGATGTTAATGATGCAAATGCCTGAGATCGGAGCCAGCCAAACAGGGCTGGATACACTTTATGCCTTCCAAAAGATGTGGGCTCAGAACTCTCGCAAGCACCTGAGTACATTCAAACTATTCTGTGCATAAAGTGCCAAGATCGTACGCCACAACTAGCTACATCACAAATTGAAATTTAATGGACATTTACAAGAAGGACGTGTACACGAAGCCATTCCAGTAACAATATCTCACTCTGCGATTCACAGCTACGGATTGGTGCGTCCAGGACAGATGTACTTATGGCTCAGTGGCTTCAATACACCTGCTTTGTGAGGCGCAAAAAAGATGCAAGAACTCACAGGCATTCAAAAGAGCGAAGAATGCTATTAAATGTGTACGTGTAGATGTCTCTATCTACTAAGACCAGGAAGGCACATCTGATGGCATTGTTTCGTAACAATGGCATCAGCATCTTATTATGTGAGAGACTTTGAGAAAATCTTGGGGAAACAGGAGTCAATCCTGACACAAATGATGGGGTAGTTTGCCCAACAGAAGACGTTTACTTTACCCCTGCAGCAGGAAGAGCTACGACATCTTTTCACAGAACAAGCACATCCATGTTCCAACACCCTAGGCCCCAGCGGCAGAAGAGAGACGGGAGACCCAGGAGATATCAGGGACGGCAAAGGTGAAAAACACGCTTCTGGAACTCCCTGCCACCTATAACCAACATCTGGCCATCGTACTCCACAAAGGAATCTCCTTCTCTTCCTCGACCAGAGCCCCAACTCTGTTTATACAAGGGTTTGGATTCCTTAGGCCTCACTTGACACCTGAGCATTACAAAAGTGGATGATGTATGTGCCTTCCATCAAAGGAAGCAAAATTAGTAAATTGAAGTATAAAAGTACTTTAAAAAGGTTCATCATAAAATGATTCGACGTGATCAGAGTGACACCGAAGTCATTCAAACTGAACATCTGTTAACTCTTCTACGAGCAACGCGTAATTCAAGGCCATCATCGGCAACCATCTTGAAAAAAATAATAAACAGTAACCATCTCGAGAAAAAAAAATAAATGGCAGCCATCTTCGATTTTTCGGTGTCGAACGTTTCTTATTCTTTTTTTCTGTTAATAAAAAGTGACCCAAGAACACACTCGAAAAATGAATGACAGTTTCCGTCATTTGCTGGGCCATGTGTCCTAAAGACATTGACGTGGAAACAGAGGAGTGGAAGGATGGACTCAAGTGCCACGTGAGGCCATACGTGGAATCACTTTGGAAAGTCTCGAACACTGGTTAGACAAAGAGGAGCCTGAAGTCTCCTCCTGATGATGGCTACGGTTAGTAAACAGAAGCCTGAAGTCCCCTATACCCTTATGTCCTCAAATACTCCTCACTCACTCACTCCTCGCCCTGCTCTCACAAGGTGACCACTGCTGGACCTTCTTCAGGTAGTCTGCTCCACACAACCACCACTGCTACTTCTACTACTACTACACATAACCTAAGGCAAGCGCCCCCTTCTCTCCTGCGTGCCCCCACACCTTTTCCCTTCCGTCTTATCGACTTCTGAATCTCCTCAGATGTGTACTTTTAGTAGATGTCATTTCCCTATTCCGTCTTGGCACACGTATCACTCTCAGGACTGTGGTCCTTTTCTACACATCTCTTTTGAACACTTCACTTGGTGGCTCTTTCCAGCCCCAGAAGAACTTCTCGACTCCAGATGCAGATTCTTAACTTCACACAAGCTCTCTCAACCTCAAACTTCCTCTTTTTCTTAAACTAACTTTATTCTTCACTTGATCTTCTCCAGACTGAGCTCCTCAACTTCACATACGCTTCCTTAACGCGAAACTTCCTCGAACCCAGACGAAGCTCTCCAACCCCAAGAGAACTTCAACTCAAGATTTACTCCCTCAACCCCAGATGAACAGCCCAACCTCAAACAGACCTTTCCAACCTCAGACGAATCTCTCCACCTTCAGACACATCTCAAATGAACCTTTCCCAACCCTTAAATCAACCTCTCCAACCCCAGTAGAACCTCCCTATTCCCATGGTACCATCTCAGTCCTATACACACACTCCGTCTGTGCAGTCCACCTCAGCAGCCCACGTCCACCTGTCGCTCCACTGTCTAAGACATGAGCCTCGAATGTCTCGTTTAAGTCTCGCCACCGACTGGATGGACGTAGCTGAAGCTTTAGCCAGCTAAGAATTTGACACACTTAGCTTTTCGGTCTTTAGCCAGCTAACGACCTGGCAAATTTCGCATTTCCTATGACTATAAAATCAGTTTCTGCACGAATTTAGACCCGACAGTATAAGCACATACCTTAGAGTCAGGTGCTAATATGGTGTTGCATTTAATTACTACGTCTGTCTACATCTGTATTGTCTTGTAATAATGATCACTACACTTTAAGAGGGCAGGTACAGGTGTAAAGAGAAAGTAACTTCATATGATTCGTGCACTTTACTGTAATGAGATACCGCAAGAATTAATGTCAGTAGAGCACAATTAGTTTTCAGCGGCATCAGTTTTATAAAGGTGTTCCCTACATTTTTCCATCATTTCGAGGTACTGTAAAAAGTGACATAAAATCACTCTAGGTCAAGCTTACCTCTTGTTACGTATATACATGTGATTTGCATATCTGCTTTTTTAAGTAACTTCTGCTCGTATGGGGAAATTTAAGACCCACCCAGGTATGGGTGTAAGACTGGTAGTACGTGAGGGTGAACACGAAAGGATAGAGACTATGCATTTGCTAAACCCGTCCTCTGCCATTCTATATGGACATAGATCTCCCCGTTGTCCCACTGTCCACCGCTGCCAGTGAGTGATAACCCCATTCTGCCTGGCCAGACGTGTGTCCACTGGGGGCCCTCCCCCTCCCCACACACACACACACAAACACACACACACACATATACACATACATAAAAGGAGGAGTCTCCTGCTGCAAAAACTCTGCAGAATTTGCAGGTGGCGTGAACGGTCCAGCCCATTTTGCCCCTCTAGGGGCCGTCTCGGTGGCGATGCCTGGGCACCAGACAAGCAACCTCGGGGACACCCGAGTTGGTGGACCTTCCTCGTCGGGAGATTAGTATTCACAGTCAGGAGCCCGAGGGGAGGCTGTAGCAGCAGCCACCAGCCACCAGCCACGCAAACTACTACAGTCGTCGGCGCTCGCTGGGTCGGTATGCTGATGGGGTAACGACATCGCCTCTCCTCCGTCGCGGCGGATGCAAAAGCACTCCCTCACTTTCGTCAGGCTGCCATCCTCATGTGGGGCGTTCCTCGCCAATGCACGCGCTTGTGGGACCTGCAGAGTACCTCCCTTGTACTTTGAGCCGGGCCGGGTTAACATACTGGTGCTGGGAGTCTATCAAGACCTGTTTAATGCTGGGGATAATATGCTGAACTGGTCCGTCTCCTACTGCAGTCTGGCCTCCGCAATTGCCTCGCCTGCTCCTCTTTTTCTTCCTGGCTTCCTTCGGCGCTCTACACGTAGGCCAGTGACTTGGCCTCTCGCATTTGCTCTCAAACTCCACCTCATTCAACAAGCTCTCTCTCTCTCTCTCTCTCTCCCACGACGATCCTCCTCTCTCTCTCTCTCTCACTTCTATTCCTCCCGGCCTCTCCCTTACCTACCCGTCCCTCTCCCAGTGCCCACCTATCCCATCAACTCCGACCACGTCCCAATCTCATAACCCACCACCCCTTACAAAACGCCCACCACCGCCCCTTCCATCCATACTACCCCCTCCTATATCTTGCCACTTCGCCACTCCCTCCCACACCCGGTCCCTCCCATACACAGCGCCCTCTCTCAGTAACTCCCCTAACATGTTGCGTGTGAACCAGTTATCTGGGAGACCGAGTTTTTATACCTGGCGTCCGGCTGAGAATAATTCCAAACGTCAGAGTTTTACAGGCTTCACCATCTGCACCACCAGCTGTCCACATCTGTCCCCACCAGCTGTTCACATTTGTCCCACCAGGTGTCCACATCTGTCACAAAAGCTGTCCACATATGTCCTAACCGCTTAACACATCTGTCCCCACCAGCTGTCCACATTTGTTCCACCAGCTGTCCACATCTGTCCCAACAGCTGTACACATCTCTCCCCACCAGCTTTCCATATTTGTTCCACCAGCTGTCCACATCTGTCCCAAAAACTGTCCACATATGTCCCAACAGCTGTACACGTCTGTCCCCACCAGCTGTCCACATTTGTCCCAACAGCTGTACACATCTGCCCCCGCCAGCTGTACACATCTGTCCCCACCAGCTGTCTACATCTGCCCCTACCAGCTGTCTACACCTGTCCTCACCAGCTGTCCATATTTGTCCCACCAGCTGTCCACATCTGTTCCGCTAGCTGTACACATCAGTCCCCACCAGCTGTCTACATCTGCCCCCAACAGCTGTCCACATCTGTCCCCACCAGTTCTCTTCAATCTGGCGGAACAGATGTCGTGCTTGATGTCAGGCGTGCGCCATGACGCGCATGCACCCCGCTGGTCGTTTTTCACAACAGCCATGCGCACCAAACTGGTCGTGCATCATACTGGACGCGAAAGTCGAGGAGACGTCGTGCGAACGTCGAGGAGACGTCGAGCAGCAATACGTCGTGTGTGTGTGTGTGTGTGTGTGTGGGGAGAGAGAGAGAGAGAGAGAGAGAGAGTACGTGAGACGTGCCGGTGTGTGTGTGGGGAGGAGGGAGAGGTGCTGGTAGTGTTGCTGGGTGAGTGGGAGGCTGCCCAGAGGAAGGACCTCGGCTCACCCGAAACCCTGGGGTAGGTCGATGCTGCAGCTGGCTGTTAACGCTGCTGTCACTGGTGCTGCTGTTCTTACAGCTGCTGTGGCTGGTGTGACCAGTGCTGCTGTCGTTATAGCTGCTGCAGCTGCTGTTAACATTGTTGTTACTGGCGCTGCTGTTCTTACAGCTGCTGCAGCTGCTCTTAACGTTGCTGTCACTGGCGCTGCTGTTCTTACAGCTGCTGTGACAGCTGCTCTTAACGCTGCTGTGACTAGCGCTGCTGTTCTTACAGCTGCTGTTAACGTTGCTGTTACTGGCGCTGCTGTTCTTACAGCTGCTGCAGCTGCTCTCAACGTTGCTGTCACTGGCGCTGCTGTAGCTGCTGTTTCAACAGCTCTAAACACTCGTGTCTAACCTCGGATGTATACTTTCTGCTGTTAACCACAGCTGCAGCAGCTGTTGCCATTGCCTCAAACTCTCTCAACTTCTTTAACAGCCAATGCTGCTCCTGTCCCGTCAAGGGAGCTGTTATCTACTCTCCCTGTCGGTGTTAGCTGTCTGTCTACCTTCATTAAACGGCTTCTCCCTCCCGTCCGAGACGGGGGACGGCCCTGGCTAAACGGGGAAAACATTCTTGTGAAAAATGAGACGGACCAAATAAATCCCCGTGGGAAGGGGCTGTCCCGGGTGTAGTTTCAAACTAGATTTGCCTATGGATATTCTCTCTCCTCTCTCTCTTTCTCTCTCTCTCTCTCTCTCTCTCTCTCTCTCTCTCTCTCTCACTATCTCTCACTATCTCTTCTGAATGTATTCTCGCTCCGATTTATTCTGACACTTGGCTATTTTGCTTCCCGGAAGCCATTTCTTCTGAAGACGTCACAGAACAGCGAGAAGCAATTGAAACAGACATTAAAAAGAAAAAAAAAGACAGGGAACAGATCTGAGGAGACAGAGACAGGACGGGAAACAGAATTCATCTCTCTTAAATTCCCACTTGGAATTGTAGTCATCAACGCCTCATTAACTGGGTCATTAAATTCTAATCACTTTTTCCCCTCATCGCCGCAAGAGACTGAGTATCGATCAAGTGTGAATCAGGTTCTTTGTGGGAAGCGTTTACTGTGTGCTGACGGCCACGCCAACGCACGTAGCGCACTTGAACTCCCACCGGGGGCAGGTCCAGACCATCCCCCTGGCCTGGGGTGTCCCAGAAGACCCACTAGGGCGGGTCCAGACCATCACTTTGGCCTGGGGTGTACCAGAAGACCCACTGGGGCAGGTCCAGACCGTCACCCTGGCCTGGGGTGTACCAGAAGACCCACCGGGGCGGGTCCAGACCGTCACCCTGGCCTGGGGTGTAGCAGAAGACCCACCAGGGCGGGTCCAGACCGTCACCCTGGCCTGGGGTGTACCAGAAGACCCACTGGGGCGGGTACAGACCATCCTCCTGGCCTGGGGTGTACCAGAAGACCCACCGGGGCGGGTTCAGACCATCACTCTGGCCTGGGGTGTACCAGAAGACCCACCGGGGCAGGTTCAGACCGTCAAAGTGGCCTGGGGTGTCCCAGAAGACCCACTGGGGCAGGTCCAGACCGTCACCCTGGCCTGGGGTGTACCAGAAGACCCACTGGGGCAGGTCCAGACCGTCACCCTGGCCTGGGGTGTACCAAAAGACCCACCAGGGCGGGTTCAGACCATCACTCTGGCCTGGGGTGTAGCAGAAGACCCGCTGGGGCAGGTTCAGACCATCAACCTGGCCTAGGGTGTACCATTAGACCTACTGAGGCGGGTCCAGACCATCCCCCTGTCCTGGGGTGTCACAGAAAGACCCACCGGGGCAGGCCCAGACCGTCCCCCTGTCCTGGGGTGTAGCATAAGACCCATCGGGGCAGGTCCAGACCGTCCCCCTGGCCTTGGGTGTAGCAAAAGACCCACCGGGGTAGGTACAGACCATCACCCTGGCCTGGGGTGTAGCAGAAGACCCATTGGAGCAGGTCCAGACCATCACCCTGGCCTGGGGTGTCCCAGAAGACCCACTGGGGCAGATCCAGACCATCACCCTGGCCTGGGGTATAGCAGAAGACCCACCGGGGTGGGTCCAGAGCATCACCCTGGCCTGGGGTGTACCAGAAGACCCACTGGGGTGGGACCAGACCATCCCCCTGGACTGGGGTGTACCAGAAGACCCACTGGGGCAGGTTCAGACCATCACCCTGGCCTGGGGTGTCCTAGAAGACCCACTGGAGCAGGTCCAGACCATCACCCTGGCCTGGGGTGTCCCAGAAGACCCACTGCGGCGGGTCCAGACCATCCCCTGGCCTGGGTTGTACCAGAAGACCCACTGGGGCAGGTCTAGACCGTCCCCCTGGCCTGGGGTGTAGCAGAAGACCCACCGGGGCAGGTACAGACCACCCCCCTGGCCTGGGTTGTAGCAGAAGACCCACCGGGGCAGGTACAGACCACCCCCCTGGCCTGGGGTGTAGCAGAAGTCCCATCGGGGCAGGTCCAGACCATCACCCTGGCCTGGAGTGTCCCAGAAGACCCACTGGGGCGGGTCCAGACTATCACCCTGGCCTGAGGCGTACCAGAAGACCCACTGGGGCGGGTCCAGACCATCTCCCTGGCCTGGGTTGTACCAGAAGACCGATTGGGGTAGGTCTAGACCGTCTTCCTGGCCTGGGGTGTACTAGCAGACCCACTGGGGCGGGTGCAGACCGTCCCCCTGGCCTGAGGTGTAGCGGAAGACCCACCGGGGCAGGTCCAGACCGTCACCCTGGCCTGGGGTGTACCAGAAGACCCACCGGGGAGGGTCCAGACCATCACCCTGGCCTGGGGTGTAGCAATCACCCTGGCCTGGGGTGTAGCAGAAGACCCACCGGGGAGGGTTCAGACCATCACCCTGGCCTGGGGTGTACCAGAAGACCCACTGGGGCAGGTCCAGACCGTCCTCCTGGCCTGGGGTGTACCAGAAGACCAACTGGGGCGGGTTCACACCGTCACCCTGGCTTGGGGCGTAGCAGAAGACCCACCGGGGAGGGTTCAGACCATCACTCTGGCCTGGGGTGCAGCAGAAGACCCACCGGGGAGGATCCAGGCCATTCCCCTGGCCTGGGGTGTACCAGAAGACCCACTGGGGCGGGTCCAGACCATCCCTCTGGCCTGGGTTGTACCAGAAGACCCACTGGGGCATTTTCAGGCCGTCACCCTGGCTTGGGGTGTAGCAGAAGACCCACCGGGTAGGGTTCAGACCATCGCTCTGGCCTGGGGTGCAGCAAAAAAACCCACCGGGGAGGATCAAGACCATTCCCCTGGCCTGGGGTGTACCAGAAGACCCACTGGGGCGGGTCCAGACCATCACCCTGGTCTGGGGTGTACCAGAAGACCCACTGGGGCGGGTTCAGACCCCTCACTCTGGCTTGGGATGTAGCAGAACAAAGGTGTAGCGAGGTCAGAACAGGTGCTAGGTAGCTAATGATAGCATGGGTCCCTGTGGATGGCCATGATGGCGGTGGTGGCGGTGGTGCTGATGGTGATTGATAGTGGTGGCGGCCGTTGGTGATGCTGGCGATAGTGGAGGTTCGAGCTGGTAAAAGATTGTGATCGATAGTGATGGTGCGTTCTAGTAATAGTGATGACAGTGGTTGGTGGTGATAGTGATGACAGAGGTGATTTTTGTGGTGATAGTGATGACAGAGGTGGGTACTATCCATAGTGATGACAGTGGTGATTATCGGTCATAGTGATGACAGAGGTGATTTTTGGTCATAGTGATGACAGAGGTGATTTTTGGTCATAGTGATGACAGAGGTGATTATTGGTCATAGTGATGACAGAGGTGATTTTTGGTCATAGTGATGACAGAGGTGATTTTTGGTCATAGTGATGACAGTGGTGATTATCGGTCATAGTGATGACAGAGGTGATTATTGGTCATAGTGATGACACCACTAATTCCCCCTTTCCACATCTTCCCTCTGTTGCAACAGATGTCAAGCGTGGAGGAGGAGGAGGAGGAGGAGGAGGAGGAGGAGGAGGAGGAGAAGGAGGCGGAGGGGGGATCCCATTCGAGCCAGGCAGGTACAATTAGAAAACGAAGAAGAAGAAGAAGAAGAAGAAGAAGAAGAAGAAGAAGGAGAGAGACAGAGGTCTTGTAGCGTAGCCTTCATGTGGTTTAACAGGGGTCCTGGGCCAGTATTCCAACGAAGGCTGGAGAGACTGTAATAGGCAGGGCAATTTTAGGGATGCGCTGTGCAATCTGTGGCCCGATGGTTTTGGAGTAATGTTTTGCAAGATCAGAAATTTGCGTGTAGAAGAGGGGTGGGTGGGGGGGGGGAAAGAGAAGAGATCGCATACCTTATTCGTAAACCCTTGAGCACGAAGGGGTACGACCCTTGAGCACGACGGTACGACCCTTGAGCACGACGGGGTACGACCCTTGAGCACGACGGGATACGACCCTTGAGCACGACGGGGTACGACCCTTGAGCACGACGGGGTACGACCCTTGAGCACGAAGGGGTACGACCCTTGAGCACGACGGGGTACGACCTCACGGTTCTCGGGTATGATGGTGTGGGCTTTGTCCTGACCCTCGAGGCGTTTGGTCAAAAGGTCGTCCCATCATGCCAAAGAGGTCGTAGCATCGTGCTCAAAGCTCGTGCCGTCGTGCTCAAGGGTCGTACCGTCGTGCTCAATGATCGTAACGTCGTGCTCAAGGGTCGTACCGTCGTGCTCAAGAGTCGTACCGTCGCGCTCATTGGTCGTACCGTCTTGCTTAAAAGTCGCACCGTCGTGCTTAAGGGTCGGACCCCGTCGTGCTCAAAAGTCGTACCGTCGTGCTCAAGGGTTTAAGAATAAGGTACAATTTCCTTTTTCTTCTACATGCAAATTTCTGATCCTTTCCTTGCAAAAAAAATTACCCAAGAATGACCCGTCAATTATCGATAGATTGTTTAGATAACCCTTTAGTCTCGATAGATTGTTTTCACAACCCTTTCACTTGTCGATAGACCTTTCAGATGTCGATAGATAATTCTAATAACCCTTCAGCCTAGACAGATCGTATTAATAACCCTT
>JAYMFT010000645.1:0-17414 GCA_038088735.1 Panulirus argus | reverse complement strand
GAGAACATTATCTTGGAGAGCAAAAATGGGTATGTTTGAAGGAATAGTAGTTCCAACAATATTATATGGTTGTGAGACATGGGCTATAGATAGAGTTGTATGGAGGAGGGTGGATGTATTGGAAATGAAATGTTTAACAAAAATATGTGGGGCGAGATGGTTTGATCAAGTAAGTAATGTAATGGTAAGAGAGATGTGTGGTAATAAGAAGAGTGTGGTTGAGAGAGCAGAAAAGGGTGTGTTGAAATGATTTGGACATATGGAACAAATGAGTAAGGAAAGGTTGATAAAGAGGTTATATGTGTCAGAGGTGGAGGGAAAAAGGAGAAGTAGGGGACCAAATTGGAGGTGGATGGATGGAGAGAAAGGGATTTTGAGCGGTTGGCTCCTGAACATGCAGGAGGGTGAAAGGCATGCATGGAATAGAGTGAAAGGGAACGATGTGGTATACTGGGGTCGATGCGCTGTCAATGGACTGATGGACTGAACCAAGGCATGTGAAATGTCTGGGGTAAACCATGGATAGGTCTGTGGGGCCTAGACATGGATAGGGAGCTGTGGTTCTGATGCATTATACATGACAGCTAGAGACTGAGTGTGAGTGAATGTGGCCTTTTTAATGTATTTCCTGGAGCTACCGTGCTGGCACAGGGGGTGGCGATACTATTTCCTGTGGGGCAGAGTGGCGTCAGGAATAGATGGAGGCGAACAAGTATGAATATATACTTGTGTATATGTGCATGTATGTATATACATATATTATGGTATGTACAGGTATGTATTGTGCATATATATGCATGTATGTATATATGTGTGCATAAGAGTGGTTGGGTATTTCTTCGTTTGTTTCCTAGCATTACCTCGCTAATGTGGGAAACACCGATTGAGTACAATAATATGAAATAATAGTAACTGACTGAAAATGGAATAGAAACCCAGGTATTAAAGTTATCTGCAATATCATATACAATCATTCTTTTCAGCAAAGTTTTCATATCATGGATCTGCAACTTAGCTCATGTGGTCAGAGCACCTGAATTTCTTCCCCTACATTACACAGAAGGAAATCAGGTAAGCATTTCCCAGTCACACTGCCCAGGTACTAATTACAGCTAGGTGATATATGAGTGTGATATCCAGATTAAGCATGAACTTGCCTAAAATCAAGGTTAGCAGGTGAATACTCTAACAAATCAATAGTCGGACCATGAAAAGCCTTCCTCCACAGTGGGACATCATACCCCAATCTCAAGCATAAAAGGGAAGATAACTAACCACCGTTGGCATTTCATCTATAATGAATAAGTCAGTTTACCAAAAAATGGCAGGAAAGATGATACATTTGTTAACCCTAAATGACATTCCTGAAGGATAAACCACTAAAGCTAAATGTAGAATACATGAGGCAAATTTGGTTATTCATAACTTGTTGCAAAAATCACAAATCTTCAAAGAAAGCATAAATGAATTGCTTTTCCAATTCTCTACAAACAGATTAAGGCACCACAAATAATTTAATACAGTGAAATATCTAAAAGTCATGAAATACAGATAAGCCTTCTTTGCAGAATAAAGAGGAAATTAAGAAATACATAGATCATACAATGTTTGTCTATACTTACAGGAAATCATTCCATGTGATGCTGCAAGTAGCACCATTTTCACAAGGATCAGGATTACAAGTATCATCACTAACTGTTCCTTCTAAAACATTATGATTTTCTACTCCTTGTAGATTTTCTCCAGGCAAGATGACATTAGACACATTTTCTAATGGGAAAGGTTGTACCAGTCTTGTTTCTGAACCATTACTCAGCTGCAAAATAAAATGAACACTACTAAGACAAGGTCTAATGCTTTTTTTGTTGATGAATAACATTAAAATTAGTTTCATGTCCAATTTCAGATGCTATTGAAATTCATAATCACAGCATTTTCATTCATCTACCAACACATCAACCTAAGAAATTGGATTTCCATGGGGTATCCAAACAAATCACTGTTTCCTTACAGGAGCCTACAATAATGACACAACTGGTGTCTTTCTACTGGTGAATAACAATGTCTGAGGAAACACTAGTTCAATTGATTTTCTCAAAATCTGTGACTTGTGTCACTGACAACTAAATGGCATGCAAAGATCTGAGCTCTTCCTACAATAGTGGCACCCTATTGAGGGTTTTACTGAAGAAGACAGTATCCCACTAAAAGCTCTGGCCCAAAAGATGGAAACCCATTCTTAAATGCCCAGGAGGATGGACCCTACTCAGACCTCTGCCCATGAAAATGGAATATCACTCTGAGCTTTTCTCAGGAAGTTCTCACATTACTATCCATGAAGACGGAACCCTACTTAAAAATTCTGTGCACAAATACTGGACCTGCACCACACTCAAAGCTAAAATTAGAAAGATGGTATCCAACTCACTATTCTGCCAACGGCAAAAGGACTTCACTCCACTCACACTATCCAGGAAATTGGTACACTAATCATAGCTGTGACACAAAACAATAGCATTCCACTTATAAAAGTCCTTAGAATGATAGCATTCTTTCACAGCTCTAACTAAGAGATGGCACCCCACACACAGCTTTGAGCAAGACACGCTCTTGTACCTCTAGCAAGGAAGATGGCATTGAACTTATAGCTTTATCCTGGAAGATAGAACAATATTCATTACTTTACTCATGAAAACACTGTACTACTCAAAGCAATGCCTAAGGAGATTGCACTCATTCCACAGCACTATCTAAAAACACAGCATCCCACACCCAGCTTTACCCATGATTCTACTAGCTCGTAGCTCTACTTATGAAGATGGCATCCCACACAAAGCTCAGCCCAAGGAGACTGCACGCAGCTCACAGCACTAATTACAGAGATGGCAATATACTCATAGCTCTACCAAAGGAGATTACACTCAGCTCATAGTTCTGCCTACAAAAATGTCATCCCACCCATAAAACTGCCCAAGGAGACTGCATTCTGCTCACAGTTCTGCTTACAAAGATGACATCCCATTCATAGTTCTCCCCAACAAAACAGCACTCACCTCATAGCTCTAACCAGTATGACTGCAACCAACTCATAGCTCTACCCATGATGATAGCATCCAACTCACAGCACTGCCCAGGATGGTTGAATCCCATTTAAAAATCTAATCAAGTAAAGAGCTCCCTACTTATAGCTCTAACTAGAAAGAGGGCATTCCACTCACAGAGATAGATGCGGTCACAGGGCAATTCTGGTATTCGCCATAATGAAACATGGATTACTAAGAAATAAAGTTCATCAGGAATGGATCACTGAAAAAAGGCCACAGTTTATAACATCTCTATCCAAAGAACATGCAACTTCTATATTACACAGGAAATGACTAAATGTTTCATATGACTGCATATATCATTTCTAAGGTATGAATAATAAACTACTGACCCTAATGTCTTGCAGAGTTCCCTTGAAGTGAGGTCGAGTTACAGTTGTGGTGAAGTTGCTTACACCAAGTTGGCGTTTCACCCTCCCTGCAGTATCTTCAGGAACACCACCAAGGTAAAGGACTTGGGCAATGAGGTCACCACTATATGATAAAGTTGTATTCAGCACCAATTTGTGATCCACATTTACCTCTAATTCACTGTTGATGCGCTTAACCTGAAAAAAAAATCTCAGTGTCATGCCAAAATATTGTATAATGAGCATTTATTTCCAATTATGTCTACCATAAATTTATCACTATTTAACAGCCTTTTCTAAATACTTACATGAAGAAGATGTGGATCACCATCAGAAAGTGACAAGCCTTTGATGGTGAAAATTTCCTCAGGGCCATCTAATAAAACTCGAATTATCAGGTCACTCTCTTTGAGTTCTGCTAGTATGTGAGTCTCATGGAATCCTTAAAAGAGTTTTTAAGCAGTTAGATATATTGTACTATGTTTTTATCTTTGCAACATCTTCACAAGTTATTCTTTCAGACTGTAAAATACTGAGTTTAGTAATAACACTAAGTTTCTCACTAGGATTTTCACATCTGTAAAGTACTTCTATTGGCTTCCTAATGCTACATGCTTTTTTCAAACCTATATATCTTATTCAAACTGATCTCTTGATTTTTAGTTCATTAAGCACAATGTCTTCCACAACTGTTTTTACTTCTGCTATATCCACACCTAGCAAAACTAAGGTTTCTCTTTTACAGAGAAGAGCCAAAACTAGTATCCTATCATTTAAACTTTTTGCTTGTTAGTTTCATGTACTTTAACCATATCTCTATCACTGTTTATGAAAGTGAAAGGTTACAAATTGTAAATGAGGAACTCAAAGAGAAAAATAGGAAAAAAAGTGTATTCTATTTGCACATAATCTTCAGAGCATCCTGAGCACCCTCACCCACACATGGTTCACCTTAGCTTACATGATTCCATCTGCTGCCCTATCCACTCTAACAACATTGTATTTCTTCCAGGTTTCCTCCACTCAGACTTACACTCAAACCAGTCTGCACTGCCTCCTGCTAAACCTTATAATCTTACTTTTATTCTTATCAATTCTCGACTTCCTCTTTTTACAAAATCTCCCAAGCTCAGAAACCACTGTCTACAGTTTCTCACCTAAGTCTGCCATAAAAACCATAACATCTGCACACAGCATCAAACTTACCTCCTAAGGACCATCAACCAAAGACCCACATTAATATCTTCCTCACCACCTCAACCAAAAACTGACTAATCAGCTAAGATAACACAACATACAATTGATAAAGACCTACCTTCACTTCGAACCACTCAGCCTCCTCCCTTCCAACTTACATAACTACCTTACTCTCCTGATAAAAACCTCCTCACTGAATCTAGTGGTTCTGTTCCCAAACCATATAACTGTAGAAAGAGTGGAGTTTACAAGGAGAGTGCATGATAGTACAATTAAAGGGGTTGGAGTAAATGGAAGACCTCCTGTACCATGGGCATATAGGGTGGAGGAATACTGGAGGGAAAGAAACAGAGGAAGAATGCATGGAATGGATTATGCAAGGAAGACATGTAAGGACAGGGATATGTGGAGACTCTTTTACCGTGGCCACCTCTTGATAGGAGTTCCCAGAGAGATTGGGCATCAGAGATATAAGGGAATGGCATCAGAGATATAGATAGAGATAGATAGATCACTATCAATCATATCATATGCTATCTCTAGGTCCATAAATTACACATACAAATCCCACTCAATCTCAAAGTATTTCTCAGACAAATTTTTCAAGGGAAAATCCCAATCCACACATCCACTAATACTCTAGAAGCCACATTTCTCCTCACCAATCTGATGTTTTGTGTATGCCACCATTGTCTCAATCACCACTCTTTTGTATGTTTACCAGGTATACACAAATGATTTATTCCTCTGTAATTTAAGCATTCACTTTTGATACCCTTGCTTTTATATAATGGCACTATACGTGCATTCCCCCAGTCCTTACGCACTTCACCTTGTGTGAAAGATACGATGAAAATGCCGACTAACCAATCAACAACATTTTCACCGCCATCATGAGAAATTCAGTTGCAATCCCATCCAATCCAACTGGTTTGCCACACTTCACCTCATGCAAGGCTTTCACCATCTCTATTATTTTTCATCAAACCATTTACCATGACTCTGTTCCTCATACCTCCTCATCCCAAGGTTTGAACATCTGCCACCCAATCATCTAACACATTCAACAATCCTTCAAAACACTCAATCCATCTCCTCTTCACCTCTTCTTTGCCTGTTACTTCCCTAACTGCTTCCCTTAATAATGCTCCCATTTTTTCTCTTGTTCTTCTCACAGTACTGAAATCTTTCCAAACCATTTTCTTATTCTCCCTGAAGTCTGCCAATCTCTCATAGAGTGATCAGCCTGACTAATCTATCAATAACACCATCACCCCCTCTCTTGTGAAATAAATGAGATGTCATCCAAATTGCTGACGCTTTACCAAATTTCATCATGCACATGGCTTTCACTACCTACTCTCTTTTCACCATCCTTGTTAACCATAATTCTCCATTCTTCACTATACCATAGAAGTGCCTCACATCCTCCTACACATTCACACCCTGATATCTGAAAGCATTTTTCACTCCATCCATCCATATCTTTCTTGGTTTCCATCTCTTGTTTCCTCAACTTCCAACATGTATACCTTCTTAGTCATCCTCTCTATCTGCCCAGACCATTTCAGCACACCTCTGCACCTTTCTCATGCATACTCTTCTCACACTACTATTTCTCACCCTATCATTCCCTCCTCACTACACACTGTGTCCTCAAACATTTTATTTTCAAGACATACACCCTCTTCCATAATTCTTTTTATCTAGGAAGCATGCCTCATATCTACATAATCATGTTAAGAATAATATACCATCAAAGATAACCATCTTTGCCCTCTGAGACAATGACCTCTCTTTCTACACACACCTCAATGCATCTAAGACCTTAGCCACCTCACCCACCTGCTATGGTTCCATCCACTGCCATATCCATTACCATACATCTAAATCATTCCACTTCCTTCAGTTTCTCTCCATCTAAATTCAAACGCCTTCCAACCTGTTTCTCGACTGTACAAAAAACATAATAACCTTAACTGTATTCTCAATAATTCTCAAGTTTCTCCTCTCACACACTCCCCTAAACTCAGATATTCCAGATTCTGCAGTTTCTCGCTTGAATCTGTGCTCACTTGTGTATCATACACAAACAGCAACTTACTCACCTTCCAGGCCTCACCAGCTCCAACTGAGTGCATACCTGCCCCTCTCACAAGACTTTCTTAATCATCGCCTAAACCATACCATCCAAAACACATTAAACACCCATAGTAACATCAAACATCCCTGCTCCAGATTCACAATCACACAGAACCACTCACCCTCCTGTCTTCTTGCTCACCCAAATGCCTTGCTGTCTTGTTAAAAATTTCTCATTTCTAGTAGCTTTCATCCCTCACTGCATATTTGTAACACCTTCCGCAAAGTATCTTTATCAACTCTATTATATGCTTTCTTCAGGTCCATAAATGCCAAATAAAAATCCTTTAGTTTCTTTAAGCATTTCTCACACAAATTCTTCAAAGCAAATAAGTGATCCACACATCCTCTACCAACCCTGAAGCCACGTTGTTCCTCCCGAATCTGATACTCTGTGCATGCCTCCACCCTCTATATACCACTCTCCCAAGCAACTTATCAGATACACTCAACAAACTTATACCTCTATAATTTGAACATTCCCTTTGTTCCCCTTAACTTTATACAATATCACTCTGCAAGCATTCTGTCAATGCTTCGGCACCTCACCTTGAACAAAATGTACCTCACAAATCCAAACTAATCAATCAGTCTCCATACTTGAGATATTCAAATGAAAATCTCATCCAAACATCATCTTCCACAAGACTTTCACCACCTCTTTTCAGTCAACCACTTGCCATGACTCTATCATTTCAATACCTCGACAACCCAATCACCTCATATCTGCCACCCTATCATAAAACACATTCAACAGTCCCTCAAAATACAAATTCCATCTCCCTTTCACCTCTTTCTTTCCTGTTACTACTTCCCTACCTGCTCCCTTTGTTGATACTCTCATTTGTTCTCTTGATCTCCTACCATCTCCTACCAAAACATTTTCCTACTCTCCCTGAAGTTTGCTATTTTACATAGCAGATAATGTGGGAGTGAACTTAACACAAGTTAGGGCCACATGAAGATGTCATTGAGAACAGTTACAAACATGAATTAGCATAAGAATATGTGATTACTGGAAGAGCAGCAAAGGCCTTAAATACTATTTAAAGGTAACTCAAAGATGATCCATACACCCATATATATACAAAATCATCAAAACAGTGGCATGTTTTGACTAAATGAGGTATACATTTAATATCTGATGATCACAAATAATAACTGAATCTTTAAGGCCTAACAAATAAAGGGTCAATGGAAGAATTAGTGTCTACAGGACACAGCTAGGTCCAGTCTTGCTTAGATATAAAGGCAAGTTCTTTGACAGATAGAAGGTAACTGAGGGGTATGGTTTAACAACTGCTTACAAATACTAACTGCTAGTACATTAATTTCAATATTCTCACATACATGTGACTTGCTATGGATGGAAAGTCTACAGTTCTTACTATGAGAAATGGGGGTGTAATAACAGAAGC
This sequence comes from Panulirus argus, assembly GCA_038088735.1. Taxonomy (NCBI): domain Eukaryota; kingdom Metazoa; phylum Arthropoda; class Malacostraca; order Decapoda; family Palinuridae; genus Panulirus; species Panulirus argus. Next base: position 9,203 of record JAYMFT010000645.1, on the reverse strand, counting down.
AAGCACAACAGAGAAAACATATGTATAATACAAAAAATATTGACTAAAGGATATTAAAAAAGATGGAGTATACAAAGATGACATAACTTTGCAAAAAGCCAGTCAAAAGTATGACAAAATGCATTCATAAATAATAATGAATTATATTTTTCAAAATTACGAAAAATTAACATTTACAAATCAGAATATCTTTTTAAAGTTAAAAATTAACATTTATTTAGCACAATCATGATTGACATTTACTTAAAAATACTCAACATTTAGTACATTAAGCTTCATGAATGGCAATACATAACATCAACTGGTCTCATTCCATCATTAACAAAATTCTTTATAAACTACACATAACTAATGTAAACCAACCTGGTATGTTATTATCCCACTGAGTTCCCAGATAGAAGATAAGGCCATCTGTTTCTCTGGTTCGCACTAACATGGACACATCAGCATGGGTTCTATATGTGCTGTGGTCTACCTCCGGGATCACTACTGTCACCAGACTGTCCGTAATGTCTTCATTCCCAAACGTAGTGGGAGTAAAGCCTATGTAAAAAAATCTACTTAATACCAAAACAAAGGAAGAAATGTTCAAACAAATTATGTGTGGACAATACAGCTTTACAAAACTTTTAAATGAGGACACACCTCATCTAACAGATAATCTTTGATTCTACAAAGCTATTAAAAAGTTCTGAAGACAAAAAAATGGTGTGGAATTTATTTTCTAATCGGAGAAAATGTGTATGCATTACTTGCAATTGGATGCCTTGGTAAGTACTAATATCATCAGAATTTGTAAATATTAATTCACGATCAAAACATACTCACAATGATGAATGGAACTTCAAAATATTCTCCATTAACGGTTTAAGATCTATATGCAGTTACTTCCACACTGTATGTAAGTCAAATTTATACATACATTAATACCAATAAAGTAATTTTGTTTTATACAATCTTATGATAATGTTCCAAAAATTAACATGAAGAATTTAAAAACAAAAAATTTTGCTCAAGAATCCTGCTATACTTAACCCACATCAACTACATCAAAAGTTCAAGGAGTATTCATCTGGTATGCTCTCCTTCGTTCCTCAAAAATATGAGGAACATATTATAAAAAACTCTAATGTGATTCCTATACTTTGATTCTTAAAGCAGACTTGTGCAGTCAGATATATTTTTCTTTCAACGAAAGTAAAACTTTCCCTATAAACTTATTTATAAAAATAAGTGGTATAAAATGGTTAAAAGACTGCATTTTGTAATAAATCAAAATATAACAACTAAGATTTTTTTAATCATCCAAATAATTCAAATTCAACCAATGAATACTGTGGAAATACTAAGTGGCAGCCTAAAATGATACTAGGTACAGTTCTTCAGAACCAAACATCTCATCTGCAATGAATTTATCAATTATTAGAACTTTTACCAAATCTTTTAGCAAAAGATATGGAAAAAAAATAATACTAACAGCAATGAAAATGGACTCTGTGTTACCATGTCCTTAACTAAAAAACATTCATCACAGATGAGAATGATTACACAGCTAACTGATATTAGTACAGAAGCAAGATGCCTTTTTCTACAAGTCCATGATACAATTATGATAGGCATGTTAAAGGATAATCCCTTATAAGTGAACTCCTAATTATCTGCCATGAATGAAAGTGTCACAGAACAAACAATCATTTATCAAAACTCAGAAGTGATGTATGTATATCCCCGAATACAGGGAAGAAGGAAAACTAAACATGTATTTCCTGTTTGTCAAAGAAAGCAACTCAATTTACCCTGAATGAGGTAAAATACTATTTCTTCTAGAAGACTGTTAACATGTGGAATGATTTAATAAGTACCATGTATACATCAAAGACCACTCACTGGATATTTCACTTTAAGTCCATGACTGACATTATTTTTGCCTCCTTAATTACACAAAAAGTTTATATACTTTTCTCTTTGAATCATCTGTATGCCTTTCTACTTTTACAACACTAATTTATGAATTTCTAATCTTTCCACTTCCAAAAAAACAGCCTCAAAAAGACAATGATCTGCTGTTGTTTGACTATCTTCCTACTTAAGAGAATAAGATTTGGGGATTGGAAATCTTCTCTTTCTCCATCATCACTTTCTAAATGTGGAAACAGAGGGACCAAAGAAAGTTGTCCCACTATGATTCAGTTTTCTGTTCTAGATGCTAACTCTCTATGACAGAAAAAGCTAACAAGTATATACAGTATATTCATATGAATACATATTACAGATACGTATATAGCATATATACTTCTGTTGTACTTCTCTACTGTCTCCTGTCTTCCAAGGTTACACCAGGAACAGACAATTGAGCCACAGAAGAAAAATTCTCTCTTAGCTTTGTCTTCTGTTCCAAACTTATAATACAGGGGGGAAGGATTTCCAATTTTTTTCAATCCCCTGCTTCCACTCATCTTAGTCACATTCTGTGATATGCAGTAGATACACATGTGCTACTGTATTCTTTCTGCCTTATGCCCATGAATAAGATAGTTTATCTATTTACCAATAAGTACCAATTTCTATAAAGAGTCCTGGTTTTACCCAGGACCTTTCTAAAGGCTGCACTGCTTTCAGTAGCAAGGAAATGTAGACACCTTTGGAGTGAGTAGTCCTATGAAGAGACTGTACACCTAGAGATATAGCCATATGCAAATCCTTCTCTTTCTCTAAGATTTCCCAAAATGAACACATGTCCACTACCATCCTTAAGGCCATATTTTTTCTCCCCAGTCTGATGGTCTGGGTTGCCATCTTTCTCACAATCACCAGTTTCCCATAAAACTTACTAGGTACACTCCACAAGCTCATTTTCCCTGTAATTTGAACATTCGCTTTTATCCCTTTGCCTTTCTAAAATGGCACTATACAGGCATCCTACCAGTCCTCTGGCAAATCTTCAGGCATACATACAATGGAAATTCTAACTAAGCAATCAAAAACACTGCCATCCCTTTCCTTGAGAAATTCAACTACAATCCCCTTCATTCCAGCCATTTTCCCATACACCATCTTCCATTACAAGTGTTAAATGTGTCTTGCATATGTAACACAATAATAAATGAGAAAGAAATAAACTATGGAAAGTTAAAGACTGCATCCATCATGCGATCAGTGAACCCAGAATACCACACATCTGGCAGCAATGGTGCATATGAGGTGGTTATTTCAAGGTCATAGCATTTTTCCCAAATAATGCAATCAGGGAAACCATTTTTTTCTGTAGCCCTATGGTAAACATTCATTCAGATATATCAAATGGTCATAGTTAAAATGTTAAGAATGTTTTCTACTCATCTAAAGAGGATATTCTCTTCACTTTCTTACTGATAATATATAATGAGTATTCAGTACACAGGTTTATATTCATGGCAATAATCAGCAATGCAAGAAATTACTTTCTAAGCTATGTAACCTCACTAGTCAATATCATTTACCTACATTATTACCTTCTACAGATCTAAGGAATAAACAAAAACATGTACTGTACAAATAAAACTGGCACATAATTCAATGCACTATTACTTTATACATAAACAATGAAATTTAAAGCTTAGGCAAGTGCAGTGAAGACCTACAAAGTGATGCTTCCCATGTTGCTCCTCCTACAAAAATTAAAAAAAAAAAGGAAACATAAGTAAAAAAATCAGTTTTAAATAAATAAGACTTTTTTATGTAACTGTACAATGTGTACTGTAAAGACATATGCCAAGGAACTTTCAGGGATAAGGCAGCACTGAAACCCATTTAACAAGATGTCAAATTACCAAACAAAATTCTCATCCCTTAAAACATGCATCCACTGTGGGCTAACCCAACAAGACTGAATTATCTGATTTCTCCACTCTGGAAACATTTTGCTTTGATTAATTAGGAGTTAACTGCAGTGGTAGCTTGACTTGCAGCTGATGGCAGGTCAGCCAGCTATTCAGTCAGAAATGTTGACACAAGGAACAATGGGGAATGGGTGGCTATGCAGTTGTCTTCTGTATATAATATAGTCAAGAACTGGAAGAAGTCTTAAACATTATTATGGTCAAGAACTGATAGAGGTCTCCTCAACTCTAAGACAATCTATGTACTCAAAAAGGAACCACATAAACATATGCCTATAATTGCAAAGAACATCAAGCAATGGGGAATAGACACTATTTGCATTGCCTTCCAAGGACCGAAGTCAGTAAATACCAAAGAAAAAACTGAACACAAAATACACACCTATCCAGTCTCTGGCACTTAGAATCACAAAAAGGTATGTCAGGTATATATAATCAATGACAAGGCATCTATATTTAAGCACTGGCTGCTATACTGGCCATATCCCCTGAACACCTATGCAATGGAATTCTCTTTACCCTTCTGTCTTTCCCTCCTCCTATGACCTTTGTAACTTTAGGATGCAAGTTTACACACACCTGTGGAGACCTGATTATAATTATTATTTTTTTTTCTACTAAAGACAGCATTTTGACTGGGGCACATTTTGTCCATGCCATGTCAATCACTAAAAGAGAGTGAGAGAGAGAGAGAGAGAGAGAGTACTTACTTACGTATCTAAGGTTAGATTTATCTAAAACAGCAGGGCTAGCACGAGGCGCTCACTGAATGACTTGCTTGATGTATGAGACTATTCTATTCAACTGCTACCTTCAGTACATAATTATCAATTCTTGGCTGAGATAACAAGAGAGAGAGAGCCCCAAAGAAAACTTTTCAATGGTGCCTTTTTGAGTCCTAAGAAAAATCAGAGCCAGTAAACATACTATATTCCACACTTAAGAAAATTCTTTACTAATAGAAGGGGATCATTATCATAAAAAATGGTACAAATATTCTTTCTGTACCTTTGCATATGAACTGTGAATACTGTGCTTTACATTATGTTTGTTGGTAATCATAACTAATGTTCCTATTAAAATAACTACTTTTCTGCCTCCTTGTATGGTAATCAACCAAGCTTTTAAGCATCCCTTGCAATTTGTCATACTAATCCTTTCTTCATTGCATGTATTAAATGGTAGTTTACTTCCACAGAATATGGAAACAAAAAATGCCATTTCATGGCATTTTAAATGACTGGCTGATTTGATCAGTAAACTGAATCATCTTGATATGCCTTACATCATCAAAGGTGAGTCACTCTACTTCTTTTATGTATATGTATGCCACTGTAAGTTTGCCTTTTTCATTAGTTAATATACTTAAATTGTGATACTGAGGCAAGTTCTTTAGTGAAACTGTACTATGTTTAGTCAACTGAAAATACTGGTAATGAGTCAGCCTCACCAAGGGCAATTTTTCGCTCACTCATTCATGTTTGTCATTTCCCGCTACAGTGAATTAGCATAAGAAACAGATGAAGATATAGCCTCGTTTACCCACATCCTCTCTCTAGATGTCGTGCATAATACACTAAAACTAGAGCCCCCTATCCATAACCAGGACCTACAGATATTTCCTTGGTTTCCCCCAACCTTTTCATATGCTCTAGTTCAACCCACTAAAAGCACATTGTCCCCTGTATACAACATCACTCCAATGCTCTCTATTACATACTTGCCTCACACCCTGTACATTCAGGTCCAAAACACTCAAAAGCATATTTCACTCGATCCTCCCACCAACTTTCCTCACAACACATATTATCCTCATACACAGAATTTCTAACACATTCACCCTTTTCCATACTCTGTCATCTTGGGCATACACCTTGAATTCCCATAACACCATCAGGAATACTATGCCATCAAAAATACCCATCTTTGCCCTCCCATAGTGACCTCTCTTTCCACACATTCATCAATGTGCCTAAGACTCTTGCCTCCACACCCACCCAATGACTCACCTAAACTCCAATGGTTCAACTTCCATATCTTTTCATACTTATTCACTGTTTACCACGACAGCGAGGTAGTGCCAGGAACCAAAGCAAAGCCTTATTCACTCACTTCAAATCTCCAGTTGTCATGAGTAATGCACTGAAACTAGATACCCAAACCCCTAACCAGGTCCCACAGACCTTTACCTGGTTTCCCTGCCCTATATACCCTGATTCAGCCTAATGACAGCAAGTTGCCCCATATAAGTCAGATTTCTCCAGTTCATTCTATCCCATGCACACCTTTAACCATCTTGCAGGTTCAAGTCCCAAAAACCCATGCCCTTCATAAGGGACCTCTTGATTTAACAGATTTGATTTACACCATTTTAAGAATAATGCACATGGACCCTTTACACCTTCTTTTACTTTTATATAAGCTAAGTTTGGAATAACCTGAACATCATTGGGCTGGCAGCATAGTGGTGTGGCACTGCCAGTGCCCAGCAAGAGAAACGCCTATGCATGGCATGGATATAGTCTAAAGTCAAGGAGCGCTACAGTATTTTGTGCTGCAGTATACTGCATATTGCACATGTTGTGCCTTTTGGATCATGCTACCAAAGCATCTTTTAAGTCCTCTTGGTACAAGTGGTGCTAAAAAGCAAAAGATCATCACCACTGTGAATAAAATAGATGTGCTCAAACATTGAGAGAGGTGAAAAACAGCTGATACTAAGCATGCCCTTGAACTTATTAAGTCTACTTAATGTGCAATTCATGATAGTGCAGAGAAGAGCAAGGATTGCCAAGAGTGCAGCCTTAATCATTGCATCTAAGACCTTGTCTTCCCAATGTCCGATTACTGAGAGAATGGAACAAACATGTATTAAAGTATTCTATATTGCCTGGCACATTTATACTGTTGTTTTTCACTTGCATAATATCTTGTACTGCATTATCAACAACAAAACCCCCTACTCTCTATTAGTTACATCATTTGATTAACATGAACATTTTCAAGAACAAAACTATCATGTAAATGAAGAGGTCCTATACTTTTTTATCTAAAACTACTTTACTATCGAACACACCCACCTTTGTCCTCATAGATGGTAACCTCTCTTTTCACACATTCTTTAATGAATCCAAGACCTTAGCCCACTCACATATGATTCCATTCACAGTCATGTCCACTCCCATGCATCTAAAACATGCCATTTCTTCTAAGTTCTCTCCATTCAAACTCACAATCTATTAACCTGTCCTTTTCAACTGCTAAACCTAAAAACCTTGTTTTCAGTCACATTTAAATTCAACTTTCTCCATTCATGCTCTATCCAAACTCAGACAATATCTTCTGCAGTTTCTTACTTGAATCTGCTGCAAGCGATGTGACATGTACAGAGCATCAGACTAAGGTTTCAAAGGTGGTAGAAGATGTGTGGATTAGGTCTTTGTTTTGAAGTTTGTATGTCAAAATTACTTAGAGAAACAGAAGGATCTGTAAGTAATGTTTATGGATCTGGAAAAAGCATATGATATGGTTGATAAGAGACATTCTGTGGAAGGTATTACAAATATATGGTGTGGGAGCAAAGCTGCTAAAAAGAGAGCAGGCCTGTGTGTGAGTTGGAAGAGGGGAGAATGAGTGGTTCCAAATAAAGTTGTGTCTTTGGCATGGATGTTTGGTGACACCAAGGCTTAATTTGTTTATGGCTGGGGCGGTAAGGAAACTACCTTACCCAAGGACCCCTTTCTTGAAAGCATCCTGGTGTTACTACAGACAAGTGTTTGGTGACACCAAGGCTTAATTTGTTTATGGCTGGGGTGGTGAGGAAACTGCCTTACCCAAGGACCTCTTTCTTGAAAGCATCCTGGTGTTACTACAGAACTTGCTTTTCAGGAACTCATGTACATCTAAGGCTGTGCTACTTCTAGTAGCTGGAAAATGATGAACTCCTTTGGAGTAAGGTCTTCAATGAGGCTGTACTCTTTTTCATCTACAAATGATTATACAGCCCTGCTAAAACTGACTTTTTAATCATGGTGTAACTACAGGCAGGCAGAGTCTGGTGATGCCATATCTAGATTCTTGCGTACTAACATAGTTCCTGCCCCAGGAGTCCTTTCTATCTTTATGAGGCTCCTGCAGCCGGCCATACCCACCAGTCAAAGCTGTAGGTCCTACAGTGCAGTGGTGTGCATGCATGTGTGTGTGGAATGTATCGAATAAATGAGTAGTACAGGTAATCGTTGACTTACGACTGCAATCGGTTCCGACAGACCAGTCGTAAGTTGATCTGGTCATAAGTCGACCTATGTTATAATTACCTTAGGTATATTATACAGTTTAATGATTTTATATTATAATCATCTTTATGTTATATTTTATGAGCATTTTCTTTTCTCTTTATTGTTATAACCATTGTATCACCACTGTCTTAGTAGTTATCATCTTTCAGCACATTCTACGCAGTTTTGTTTCTTATTATTATGGCCTGAAACTGTCGTATGTAAGTGGTCGTAAATGCGTCAGTCATAAGTCGCATAGGTCATAAATCGACGACTACCTGTATTTTCACTTTAAGTGGTAATTTTAGGTTGTATTGATTTATGTGTGGGTAGGCAGATATAATGTTCAGGCCATACTCGTAAACAGGGGATATGTTTTTAAAAAACAATGTTTAAAGGGAAGTCATTTAAAACAAAGAGAGCTTTCCAGTGTAAAAGAGGGGTTGTGTCCCAGACTCCCTCCTCCAGGTCCAGTATTCTCAATTTAAGACAGTTTAGGAAAATTAAATATTGAAAATACATACATATAAGGTCTATAAAACTTAACTTAGAAGTGGTGCTTACCATTTTAGAAGCCAGCATACTGTGCTAATGTATAGTTCGTAGATTTATCTTTAAGATGGAAGTTATATTTTGTGATAATACTTACATTTTGCATTTCCTAATTCATTTTTGCACTTTTTGATGATATTATTTTTTGTTTTTTGTAATTCACATTTGCTATGCTTTTAAGAATTTTTATCATTCTCAATATGCTATCTCAGCTTTGTTTATGAACACTCTTGCACCAGATTTTGGCATCATTTGCTTTACTGTATTGTATATCTTCATATATTGTCCATAGTCTGCATTTGTTCAGTAATTTCACTAAATGCATAGACTCCAAGTTAATTTCACATTTCTTTTTTTTATGTTGAAGACTCCAGTCATGGACAAAAGTCCACATCAAGGACGGGCCCTAATTGAAATACAGAGAGAATTGGGAAAGGGGGAAAAACAGACAGGGAAAGTATTTACAAATTTTTGAGAAAGTGAAAAACATGTCTCT
>JAYMFT010000634.1:0-17416 GCA_038088735.1 Panulirus argus | reverse complement strand
CTCTCTCTCTCTCTCTCTCTCTCTCTCTCTCTCTCTCTCTCTCTCTCTCTCTCTCTCTCTCTCTCTCTCCTTGATCTTCTCGGCTCGCTGGGTCTGTCTGACAACCAACTTTCCATTTTTACGTCTAAAGTTCTCCTCTCTCTCTCTTCCAATCTTTGCGTCAGTTGTTAGGGAAAGAGCATATCGTATTGGTACGCACATCTTTCCTGTTGGTTACCTAGTCTGTGAGTCTGTGTGTTAGCCTATTTGTCTGTTGATAGGCACACGTCTGTTTGTCATACGTCTGTGTACCCGTTTGTGTATGTGTGTAATTCTGTGTGTCCGTCTGTGTCTCGGTGAGTGAATCTGTGTATGTGTGTATAGACGTTAGTTTGTGTGTATATATATAATTCAGATTCCTTGAGAGATTCGTCTGCGTATCCCAGACGTCGCTTCATTCATATTTCCCTCTGACGCAGGGCCGCGCGTGACTCACAGCGTAATGCAATACCTGAGCCAAGATTAAAAGGCACGGCGAGAGAGGATCCCCTCATTGAGGAGATTGAGGAGATCTCCCTCATCACAAGGATTACCTCTACCTCAGAAATGAGAGAATCCTAGCTCTACTCCTTCACTACTTCCCCTTGAATTCTTCTCCAATGCGTCCCTTTGCGGTACCAAATGCCACTGTTTTCAGTCCTACAGCAGCAGTATGGCACCCGTGAGCATTCTGTGGGAGGAGTCAGCGTAATGTGTTGGTCTCGTAGGACCTTCAGGTAGCTGCGTCTGGGTTACTTAACGCGGACATGACCTGAATGCGGCACTTTAAGTACTACACGAGTCTTGGAGCTTTAGCTGGCATGTTAGAGCGGGTTAAGGGCGTATCGTAGGTGTAAGGTGTCTCACGGAACTGACGGAATAACTCACACACAGTGGCTTTGTGGTGGTGGTTCAGCCTCGAGCACGTAGATACGACCCTTGGGCACGACGGTTCGAGCCTCGTTTATGATGGTCAGGGAGCAGACATTACGAATATCCCTTGCATTCGCCATTTTCATTGTTTTCATCGCCATTCGACCCATCCAGTATTATGTGATGGTCGTTTTCATGGCGCCAGCTCACGCCACACTCTTCGTGGGCATCTCCGTCGTCCTCAAGATATCATCGCTGGCTCTTGCCACAATACTGCCACTCTCTGCCGCGGCTGAGTCACCCCTGGACCTTGGTTCGTTACCACCGCCAGTGCTGACCTCAGATTCCTTCAGGATGTATAAGATTACGAAAATGAACAAGTCGGTCAGTTAATCAATCTACCTCTTAATAAAGTTCTTCAACGTGACCCCTGGTTGGCTACACTTCTCGTGGTGTGTGTGTGTGTGTGTGTATGTGTGTGTTGGATCTGGTCGACATTTTATGAAGGCGTCCTTTCCAGGACACTAGATCCCCAGGAGTGTCATGAACAGTGCAAGATATACATGTACGTATATATTCTCTCGGGGAAAAAAAAAATTTTCATAAAGTAGCCACGGGCTTACGACTCTCTCTCTCTTTGGCATCTTTATGTACACTTCCCAGCCCAACGACAACACCAACACACATCTCCCTCCCGTCGTTTTTATGAGTCGTCGCTCAGGCAACGGTGGACCCCTCTTGTCTCTTAGGAAGAGCAGCGAGACGTTCTTAGGAATTATTGGCCCCGTGTATAACACTCACTTCTGTGAGGGGACGAGCCTGCGGTTGTACCTCGTTCAGCATCACTCACAGTTCAGTCACTCATCTGCTTGCCTCATTCACGTTGCTTAGTGCAGGATCTGAGACGAAATTCTTTTAGAAACGTGTGCTGAGCCTCGAATGAAGGCTCGCAGACGCAGGCGGAGTCCTGAAGGATATGGCCGTAGGGGCTCAATCAGGGTGTTCCTCGAGAGTCCAGGTTAGGAGTAGTACGTCGATCCGTCAACTAGAGAACACCCATTCGATGCCACGTCTGGGGAGAGTCGATATGCCCTGCCGTTCACTCGTGGTTGACACCTCTCCCAATCGAGGCCACCACCCCGTCCGCTTCATCCAGCCGGCAGACGAGAAACACCTCCAAGAATTTTGAAGAAAGTAGAAAGAAAAAAAGTGGATGTCTTCTCATATGGAGGCACATGGTAACCACTATGTTTATTTTCATAATCTGCCTGAGGCCCAGCGCGCCCTGGTTAGTGCCTTATTGAGCGGGACGGCCGCCTCGGGAGACTGTATCTGGCCTCACCACCAGAGAGCAGACAACGTGAAGATTTTCCTGCGTCTCTCTTATCGTGCCCGGCTTGATGATGTCTGTCAGCATGACAGTGTCGAGGTGACATCACGGACGTGGTAACGAAATAGTAACTAGTATGACCTACCCTTCCATTAGGTCCTGGCGTTAACAGGAAACTTCCGTAACTTACCCTTCTGTTAGGACTCGCCGCTGGTAGGAAACTTCTATAACCTGCCCATCTGTTAAGCCCCGCTGTTGTAGAAGAGACCAGTGCCGCGGCCTCCCTCCTCCACCCCCTCGTCTCTTTGCCGCAGCTGTGTCTCTTCAGTCTGTTGCCCCCCCCAATCTGTTTCACGAGCCCTGCAGCAGACGGTCTCACTTATCCATAAGGACTTCCTTCCTTCCTCTGTTCTGCCCGAAGTAATAATGCCTTCGACTCCGGCAGTCTGAAGATTGTACTTTCCCTCCACCCACTCTCTCTCTCTCTCTCTCTCTCTCTCTCTCTCTCTCTCTCTCTCTCTCTCACTGAATATAAAGCTAAGTCTGCCGGCTTTATTACCACCTTAATGCTGCGAGATTTTACTTACAACTGTAATGAAAAAAGATGTCTTTAAAAATGGATTTATTAAGATTTCTCGTACGTACGTAAAATGTCATTAGATATTTTCAGGGCATCCCCGGTGTAATTTGTCACTAATTAAGACCAGATAATGACTTAGCATGGTTCAGAAGCTAACGATCCATCGTGATTAACGGTGACCCGGCAAGGGTGTGGGTGGTTGGCCTCAATCACCTGGGCAACAGCGGACAGCTTGCGTGTTGTGACGAGGGGAGGTGGCTCCACCCCCTATCGTGACGTAACCTTCTCCCGTTGATCTGATTGGTTCGTCGATGATGACGCCGTTTGCGATTACTGGTAGATTTGCTCTCTTGAGATTCGCAGCTTGATATCTGTGACCTTATATTTTGTATCGTCCCTGAGGATAAATACTGCCCACGCATCTCGTGCTTGTCGTAAAAGGCGATTAGGAATGGAGGGAGCCAATCGAGGGTTTTCTTCCTCAAAGTTAAAGTCGTCAAAACAGACAGTTTCACTAGGGCGAGAGAAGCGAGGGAAAATATAGAAAAGAAGAAAATATATATTTTTTTCTTGCTTGTTTACTTCTGTCTTCACAACTTGTAGACTCAAGTCTTGTAAATGTTTCCCCACTTTGCCTTGTATCCTCCGTTTTCCTTCATCTTGTCCTCACTTCTGTTATCTTTAGTTTATTCCGCTGTCACTGTTTACCGACAGTAGTTCTCGATAGCCACAGTTGAGGATCCAAGAGGCGCCAGGGATTCCCATCTTCCCCTTTCTGTCTCTCCCAATCTTTATCTCGCTAATTTAGTGAGAAGCCAAGAAAATAGCCGGAACATTTGTTGAATGACACTGCCCCCCCCCCCTATTTCTGCCGGAGAAAGAAAACGGCCGACGGCACGTCCACTTCAGCAAGGTATTCCTCCTCCTCCCCTCCCCCACCCCACTCCCCCTCCCCCACCCTACTTCCTTCCTCCATGTAGTTCTACTGGAGAGAGAGATTCCCTGTCTGGTAGTAGCACCCCACCTCCCACCCAGCCAATCACCAGAGCCTTGTATGCCCCCCCCCCTCCCCACATCCCTTCCCCCTCAAAAAAAAAAAAAACTCTACCTACAGCCCAGCCCCGTCCCCCATCCTCCCTCCACACCACAGGCACACTGAGGAAGGGGGGAAAGGGTTACCACTGCAGTCGTCTTTCTCCCTCCCTCTCCCTCCTACTGCCGAGAAATCTCCCTGAAGGAGGACGAGTTTTACAGCTGCTGCAGTAGACGCGTGTCTTTGTTTGTGTGTGTATGTGTGTGTGTGTGTGTGTTGCGACAGTCTTCCATGAACTATGAATCCCTGTAATGTTCCCATTGTCACGCTGCGGCCCTATGTCTCTGATGTGATATCTGTCTGGCTATAGACAGATCGTACTGGGAAACAGACGTTGGTAATAGAATTGAAGCACAGATAGAACATGCCTGAGTTGGGCAAAGAGGGAAGCAGACACACAGACAAATCGAAAGCTATAACAGCAGACAGAAAGGTTTTTCCTTAAGAAACAGACAGAAAGACGAAGCTGATGACAGACAGAGAGAAAGACAGCCTGGGCATCAGAGAAACAGACAGTCTAAGGAGCTGACGGATGAATACATAAAGAGACAGACAGACAGACAGACTCAGCAATAGACAGACAGTTGTAGACTCGAACAACAAAGAGACCAAGCAGTAGACAAAGAGACTGAAAACAACAACAAAAAACAGACCTTTAGAATCAGCGGGACACAAAAGTCTCTCTGCAGCAAGCAGATCTAGCAGATGACGGAGAGACGTAACTAGAGACAGAGACAGAGAGAGAGGCGGACCATTAAACAGATGAAGACACTAAGAAACAGACAGTAAGACAGACACCCAAGCAACGGAACGAAAGAGACAGACGCCCTAAAAATAGTCACAGACAGACGTAATAAGAGAGAGGGGTTGGGGGGAGGGAGGGCGCCCGGGGACGGGGTCACACTGCCAACCGGACAATAACACGTGATTCACATCTTAGGTCACGGGATGTGACGTCACGATGTCTCGATTTCTTCTGCGTTCCCTTCACTTGGTGTGTGAGTGGGTGGGTGGGTGTCTGTGTGTTCGTGTGTGGGTGTGACGGGTTTTGCACTTCTCTCTCTTTCTCTTTATTTCCTTTGTCTTCTCCTCTGCCTCTCTCTCTCTCTCTCTCTCTCTCTCTCTCTCTCTCTCTCTCTCTCTCTCTCATTTCCCATCGCTTCTTATCTTTCTTCTTCCTTCCTTCCCTCCTTTCCCATCACACATTCCTTCACCTCTCCCTCCGCACTCCCCTCCATTTCTGCCACACACACACTGGCCTCCACCCCACCCCTCCCTCTCACCCCCTCCCCCCCCACTATGCTGACGACCAAACTCGACTTTTCTGTCGCTAATTACGTTACCCGGGCGACTTTGATGCTGAATCTAATTTCCCCATGGGGCTGTGAACCCACTACGCCCGTGAGTCAGACTCAAAAAAAAAGATTAAATTAATCACACCTTTTAAGCCTACTTTTTGCCTGGCTTGACATGGACGCCAGCAGCGACGACTCGAGGTATTCATGTCACATTTCGTGACTCGATTGATTGATTGAGTAATTAGTCAATCAGTCAATCCCTTGGCGAGTTGATAGATGAATTAGGTTGAGTAATGTGCGACGTCATATCACTCACGCCAGACTCGGGTGAACTCAGAACAGGATACCGGCCGTGCTTTGATATGATAAACTTTGATTAATGTCATTATCCGTGATACATCGGGGGGAGGGGGGAGGTGGTTTAGCCGAGCGGCCGTCGCCTACAGGGAAGCCCTGCTCGGTCTGTGGATCGAATCTTGAGAGGCAGAAACAGCGATCAGCTGCCGAGGTAAACAAACAGTCGCGTGCGGTACGTGCAGCTGTCCTGTCGGTACCTTGGAGGACCTCCGGCAGTTTACAGCTGTTTGTATAGCGGGATGGCTCTGATTTACCCTCTCTCTCTCTCTCTCTCTCTCTCTCTCTCTCTCTCTCTCTCTCTCTCTCATGAGAGTATCTGGTCGAGGGCAGGGCAGGATGAGGGGACACATGTCAGGGTTGAGCCAGCGTGTCATCCATAACATCATTACCCTTTGTCATCATTGCCTAATTAGCTCACCTTTTATCTCTCTCTCTCTCTCTCTCTCTCTCTCTCTCTCTCTCTCTCTCTCTCTGTTGTCCTCCCTCTGCTTCACCTGCTGCACCGTGCTGGGGAGAGGCCCTTTTCTCCCACCACCCCATCTACTGTGCCGTGCTGGGGAGAGAGGGGAGAGGCCCTTTTCTCCTGCCATTCCCACCTGCTGTACCGTGCTAGAGAGAGGGGGAGAGGCCCTTCTCCCTCCTGCTGTACCGTGCTGGGGAGAGGGGAGAAGACCTTCTCCCGCCACTCCACTTGCTCTATTGTGATTGGAGAGAGCAGATGTCAGAGGCTGTTACATATAGGGAAAGCTTCGGGAGGTTGGTGCTAGCGAGAAGCGAGTCGTCGGGGGGCGGGGGGGGAAGGAAAATGGAACGAGGGGGGGGGGGCTGCTTTGTATTATGGGAGACTCTAAAATAAAATCAAAGTGACTCGTGTTACCCCTCACGTAATGAATGTATTATGGATACTGTCATGCGCATGTCTGCTCGTCAGGCCCGAGGAATGTTTGCCTACGTTTCTGAATCATCTCTATTAATCTGAAGTACGTGGGAAGATGGATAGATCACGGACCGGCGAGCAGACACACGTCTTCAGTCGCGCGACACGCCAGATTGCCTCAAGATTATATAAATGATTCAGTAACCTGAAACAAGAGAGTAACGTCTCTCATGCCAGCGCTGGAGGCAGGTTTAATATCCTGACAACCCCTCTGCTGTCAGCATCTCTGTTCATTAATTACTATTAAATACGACCCGAATAAGCCAGCGATCTGCTCGACAGGACAGAGATGATTAGACCCGAGTATCATCATAACGGCGGACGAAGAAGATCAACACAGACAGACATCATTACCGTTATTACGGCCGATGGTTTCACTCGCCCGAGGACGCTAACGAAACGCCCCTAATCATTCGTTATGTTGACCCGACGGTGAATCTGCCGTCACTGCTGGCGAGGCGTTGGTGAAAGGGGGAAGGATAATGATGAAGTCATTGTCACCGTCCTGGGTGAGGGAGGAGAGAGGGACAGAGAGACAGAGAGAGAGAGGTGGAAGGAAGAAGATAGGCCGAAGGAAAAGAAGGCAGAATTTATTTCCCGTACATAAAATCCAACTTCTCTCCCCGATACGTAATTTACTGAGCCCAGTAAATTCTGAAAAAAATAAAGTTTAGGTAATGAAGTATACGTAAGTGAATCACGGTTAAAACTTAAGATTCGGAGCTATAGATTCCTCGGCAGGATTCGTTTATCTCTTATCATCTTATGCGAAGAGAAAGCCATCCAACTCATATCCCAGAAGGTATAGACTTATGAGCGTGCGTGTGTGTGTGGGGTGGGGGTTGAGTGTGTGGTAATACATGAGGGATGGACATCGCACTTAGAATGTGTAAGTGTGGCTCATATGGCTTTGTAAGTGCACCAGGTCGAACGGCTCGAGTCTTTCGTATTAATTCATCTTCTGATGAAAGATATTACTTAGAAAGTGGGATGTTAAGTGTGTTTGTAGATTCTATATAGTAAGTAGGAGATAGTTGATAAAGTGCGTATGTGTATATGGTAGATAATAGCAGGTAGTAGATAGTAGTTTGTATATGAGTGTGATGATGGAGAGGAGGGCACGCTAGTGCTGGGTCACAGTTCCGTGTGAAATTAGTTAAGCGTCAACAAAACACAGGCCAACACACCCAGTGGTTTCCAAACACGCCTCATGTCTTCACTTATCTGCCTCCCTTCCCAAGTGAACCTCTCAATTCTCTCATGAATTTCACTCAACCCTTTCACGGAAATCCTCATTTGCTTTTTCTTTTCTTTTTTTTTCCCCACCAGAACTGGAGGCAGGCAACCCAAGAGGCGAGGGGCAGCGAGGTGATGGGTGGGCCAAGGCCAAAGGTCAGACGCACAATGTGTCAGGCCAAAGGAAGGTGTAGTAGAGATGTGGTGTGAATTGATGTCTTCAGGAATGGCACTACTGCCTTTTGCATAGAGGGAGAAAGCCTTTTATTTTTTTTTTTCACAAATAAACTAGTAAAACAAGTATACACCATACTGCCACGGGTGTTGAGGGAAACATTGACACGGGTGTTTAGAAAAAAAATAATGAACATTGTCGCAGGTGTTTCAGTAAACACATTGAGGAACCGAAGCGAATTGCAGATCATGATCGATGACGAGGAGGTGCCATCGCAAAATTAATTGGCACGCGGCGCACCCGCGCTTTGAAATGCTGCCAGGCGCGGGCATTCTTGTTGTGGCGCGGAGAGGGCGCGGTAAAAGTCCCACGCCTTGATAAGACACGAGCAGTGATAGAGGGGACACTACCTCTCCCACACACACACACACACACACACACACACACACACACACACAGAGCAAGCTTATATTTTTATTCTTTTTTTTTTCAGACTTTGTCACTGAAGTTCACAAAGTTTGGTAATTAGTACAAAATTTACCTTCCTGAGTCAGTCAACAGGCCCGAGTGAGCTGATTATACCCAAAGGTCATTAGGGAAAGATGCGGGCGGGGAAAAAAAGAATAATCCCCTGAAGTTATGATAAGCGTTGCTGCAGACCAAAAGCATCTGTTTCCCTCTGGTATTGTGAGAGGCGTTGCCGTATGGAAAGTATTTAAGAAAAAAAGTTTTAATTTCCCCTCGAGATTAAAGAGAAGCGTCGCCATGAAGAAACATTTACTTTTCCTTTAGAAAAGCATTTCTTTCCTCTGAAATTATGGGAAGCGCTGCCATAAGGAAAGCGTTTTAAAGACTTTAATTTTCCTTCGAAATTATGAGAAGCATTTCTGTTAGGCTTGAAATTTAAAAATTTTTTCCCCATATTTTGGTTTAAAGGAGAATTGACGTAGGGTTTATATTTATAAAGAGGAGTTATCCTATCCGTGGTGTAGTGGTCAGTGTCGCTGACTACGACTATTCTGGCCTGTGGTTCGAGTTGTGGCCCGGGCAGCAGGCAGCCACACACTGCTGAACCAGCCGTTCATTTTCCACCCTCTGGTGATAGCTGATGATGATGAGTGTTGCACCCGGTGTAAGGTGAGAGGACAGGTGGTGAAGTGCCGACTCCTAGAACCACCAGGTTTCCTGGGAAAGGTGAACGGTCGGGGTCTACTGTGGGCCGCGGGTAAGGTGGGTTAGAGACGAGCCCTGCGGCCAGGTGCAGTGCAGGGTATGACCCTTAACCTTAAATTCATAAATGGTGATTGGAACATGCAGTCTCGTACTGTAATTATAAACACATTTCATCAACGCTTTTATTGGTTCTGTGTGAATAATTCTCCATTATGCTCTTCAACTGACGCCTATCGCCTTCTATGAAATGTCAGGAAAGTTATTTACATTTTTATTCTTTCGCCATGGTTAGTGCAGATCTTCGTGTTGCTTTTTTTTAACCTCCTCACCCACTGCTCTTTCTGTATCTTCTCTTCCCTTTCTCTCTCTTCTTCCCTACCTCCACTTCTCTCCCTCACACTCTATTTATGCATCTCTCCCTCTTTCTCATTCTCCAGTAACAAATGGGGTCAAAAGTCACCCACTCCAAACAGACCGTGTACCAGCTGGGGTCACACAGCCCGGTTATCAGACGGAGTCAAAGGTCACCCATACCGCCCAGCCCGTGTACCAAATGGGGTCAGAGGTCACCCATACCGCACAGCCCGGGGTCAGAGGTGGACGACATTTGCATGCTTGTCGTGCAGGAAATTGTGGAAACTTTTTTTTTCCAGACGGCCGCTCGTTGAGAATATTAATGTTGTCTATACACGCCGGCTTAATTAGCACAGGAAGCCCACCGACTCTGCCCCCGTACATGTATATGTTTACGGTGTGGCTTATCTTGGCGTGCAGCAAAGGCGGATAAACCTGGACTTGCTATCGCTGTGACGACCGTATTGACCTAGGAGGACACATACGCTCATGCCGAGTTGAGACACACACACACTCGCCTCACAGTGGAAGAAGAGACAGTCTACCCCGCGGCGCTCCGACCCATACATAGCTCAAGGGGACACGCCAGACTAAGAACGAACTTATTTTACAGCCTCAGAAACACTGGCCTCAGTAATATATAAATAACGTCCGGGGCTCTGAAAATTTTTTTTAAGGAATTTAAAGGCCTTGAAGGACGGGAAAAGAATGTCTGCAAGACAAGGAACTCAGAATAGGTACATCTGTCTTGGGTATGTGACAACACAAGCGTTCAGGATGAAGCCGTCTGAAGAGAACGCCATCACTAGATGCGTTCTCGGGCGTTCTCTACCCGCTGGCTGGTCTTTGAAAGCGCTTTGAAAGCTGGAGAAACCTGGCCTCGCACGAACCAGTCAAGCCATCCTCTCCCCTCCCACTCAAGAGGAAAATTGGTTACATGTTAAAGTTTTTAGATTAACACACGAACAAATTTGTACTGTAACATGCGTCAAATTAGGTGTCCGGTGTCATCAAATGTGCCACAGGGTTGATCATCAAATACTGGTAGATAGAGGAGGTAGACTGGAAGGGAGGATAGATACATAGACACACGCAAACAAGCACAGTCATACACTCATAAATGATAATTATACATGTAACCACATACCTACTTGTTATGTATATACATACGGGCCACCGTTAGTGTACAGGTTAGCGTTACTGACCATACCATAGGCACGGGCCCGCTCGGGTTCGAATCCTGGTAGCGGCAGTCAGCCCGTACCCAACCCAGGTTTTCATCTTCCATTTGGAACTGGTCGAAAATTGGGTACCTTCCATAGGCTATGGTATGTGTGTGTGTATGTACTCTTACAAAATAAAGACATGGTCCATATATACAAGGTTAAGAGAAGGGGGCAACACGAGAGTAAAATTTTCTCCACGTAACCCACAAATAGTAATCACACACACACACACACACACACACACACACACACACCTATCATATCCTGTAATGTGTCACTACACTGAGCTGAATAAGATCCATTATCCCCCGCAGTTTAAAAGAGGGTTATCAGAATACTTCATTATGCCATTATCCTGAAAAAGACATACCTAATCTCGGTAATGGTAGTCATTAATCCTGTTTACCACTAAAGATTTTTTCATCATAATGTTAAAAACAGGGCGCAACAGAGGCGTGTTAAGCGTTCATTATAGTCTTGCCCCCGCGGCCATAGGCAGTTAAGACCAATCTCCCTCATAGTTTAAGGGAATATTCAACTTTGATGTAATATTCCGACCATCAGGGTATTCTGTGTTCGCCCGGAGCCCGGTTAGTGGGCTATCAGGAGGCGAGGGAAGGGAAAGGGGAGCCAGCCAGCCGGCCGGCCTCCCTCTGGCAACCTGGGCTGCCACTTTTGCCACAGTTGCCACAGACGGCAGGCGGAGAGGCTGACGGAGGCAGGGGAGGGCGGCAAGGACTACTTCAACGTCCTCCATAACCAGGGAGCTACAACAGTGCCTCGCCCTAACCCGTTATGTCGACTGTGGTTTTCCCTCCCGGCGTGTGTGCGTGTGTGTGTGTAAGAACTAAAAGGAATTTGCGTAGCTCGTTAGATACAATAACTCTGGCTCGGTCCACTGGCTTGCCTGTATATAAGGGGCTTTTACCTCCGCTGCCGAGGTCTCCGCTTGGCTATATATGTAAGACTTTGTGGAGTCTAATCAAGAAATAATGGGCATTAAACTATCGTTCGGGATGATTCTTGCTTCCTGAGAGAGGCTGCTTAAATGTGGAGGGCAAGTGACTGTCGTTTGCTGAGAAAAAGGTTTCCTCTCAGGGCACAGCTGGTGGCCGTTGTTTGCTGAGACAGACCAGCTAGATGATGTGCTCAGTTTGGCTCTTGTTTGCCCGACAAGAGCCAGTCAGGTAATGACCACAAGTTGACTCTGGTGCGCGAAGAGTAGCAACTCAGATAATGTACTCAGGTTGAATGTTGTTCACTGAGAATTGTTCAAATAATGTACTCAGATTGACTTGTTGGCTGGAACTGCTGAGACAATGTGCTCAAACTGACTGCTGTTTAATGAGATGGATGCACACAAGTTGACTCCTCTTTCCCCCATAGAATAGCTGTCCTCATAAAGTATACAAGTCGACGTGTTTGTTGGAAGGAACTGTCTACAGCTGTCGTCATAAAGTACTCAGTGTGATTATTTTTTCCCCCTCTCGCGCTTTACCCTCGTGATTTACAACAGGTGACCATTATTCTCGCCTGGGGGTAGCTCTTGTATAGGATTCTTTTTTTTTACACGAAAATTTGGCCCTAAGAATAAAACGTATATGAAGTTCTCAGATTTCTCAAGACTATGTATAAAATGAAGATAATACAGATTAGTAGTAGGGGCAGGCTGGTATAGACTAGGACTAGTTAGAGACAGAGAGGAAGATAGGATACAGATGTAAGCACCAGGACAAGCACCAGCCTCCAGGACCGACCAAGACAAGCCCTACTCAGGACACACCTTGTAACGGTTTCAGGATACTCTATAGCTGCCCCAAGACCTTTTACGGCTCCAGTTCCCTCCTTAGCTGTTCCAAGACTTTTCACTAGTCCTTTCTTTTTGCTGCCCCAAGACCTTTCAATGGCCCTAGGACCGTATGTAGCCGCTCCAGGACCCTAACTCGCTGCTCCGAAACTTTCAGTATTCTCATGACCCCTATTTGCCCATGACCTTTAAGCCGTTCTAGGACCCTCTCTCGCCATCTTATGACCTTTTAAGAATCTTAGGTACTCTCTAGCTGCCCCTTGACCATATATGGTCTCAGGACCGTCTTTAGCTCTTCCATGACCTTTTCTTTGCGTTTCAGGATACTCTCTACCTCTTCCATGACCTTTCAACGGTTTCAGGACTCTCTTTCTAGCTACTCTATTGACCTTTTGATGGTTCCAGGACCCTCTCTCTAGCTGCTTTATGATCTTTTACCCGTTTGTAGCCCGCTTTAGCTGCTCTATAACCTTTTGATGACTCCAGGGCATTCTGTTTGCTTATTGACTTTTCACTGGTTCCAAAACACTACTTAGTTGCTCCAAGACATTTCAGCGGCTCCAGATGCCCTCTGGTAAGCTCAGCTCTCCCTGTAACGGATTCAGAATCCTTAAAGCTACAGAATCTCTCTTAACGGCTGTAGGATTACCTTTAGCGTTTGCAGGAGCCTCTGTAAAAGTTCAGGACTGCCAGGTAGCAGCTCCCAGGCCCCCTTTAGCGGCGCCAGGGCTTCCAGCGGCGGGCCCTGCTATAACGAGAACAAGGCCATTACTCCGGCGTGTATTAAAGCAGAGGTGACCGTGGCCCCTCCTCACCTCAGGCCCAGGGACGCTTGCCACTACCAGTTACTGCCTCGCCTCTGGCCCCAGAACCCTCATTGCCACTGCCAGTTACTGCCTCGCCTCTGGCCCCGGAACCCTGAATGCCACTACAAGTTACTGCCTCGCCTTTGGCACTAAAACACTCACTACCATTACCAGTTACTGCGTAATGCTTCACCTCTGGCATTGACGACACTTGCCAGTTACTGCCTCGTCTCTGGCACTGGAATCGTCACTGCCACTACCAGTTTCCGTCTTGCCCCAGACCCTAAAGCGCTTGACACTACCAGTTATCGCCTCATCCCTAGCACTGGTCCGGTAAGACCTGGTATTCTGGAAGTATCTTTATCTAAGTACTATGTGTTATGAATATCTTCGCCGATGGTTACGTCCCTGGAAACATAACTGGAAGCTGGATACCTCATTATAATTCTGGTGAGCATTCCAACCGTTCTTACCCCTGGAGCTTTGCCAACTAAAACTACATCATTATCAGTAGGACTTACGTCTTTATAGAGTCGACACGTTTCTGTTAATGGTGACTGTTGACCGTGTACAGGAGATGGAAGACTTGCAGTGAGCAACGGACAGTGCAACGGAAACCGTTGAATGGGAGCCTTGCAGTGAGCAGTGGACAGTATACCGGAAATTGTTTAAGTGGAAGCCTTGCAGCGAGCAATGGATAGTGTAGTGGAAACTGTTCAGTGGAAGCCTTGCAATGAGAGACTGGAAACTGTTAACTGGAGGACCCACGGTGAGCAATGAGCCAAAAGTTCCCGCAACAGAATTGCGTGTAATATACCTCAGCACTCGCGTCCCTCACATGTGGCGATGGTTCCCGCCAGTAGAGGACAGGAAGGGACTCCCGTCGGCCAACGATCAACGAGCGTAGGGCGTGGAGGGGCCATTCTAGGCGAACACTCTTACCCGCATTGCAAAAGTTGCTCATTAGCGACGCACAGATGGCAGGGAAGTTCCCCTTTATCCTCCTCCTCTTGCCAACGCATCCTTGAGCTAACGGTTTATTTTTTTTTTAGCGAATGTTCATACCGACATGTCTGGAAGGCCGCGAATGGTCGTGTCTCGGGCTTGACGCCTTTAAAAAAATCCTTGGGGTATTTTTTTATAGAGGCTGAGGACGTGGTGTGTACGTGGCAGTAGTTCGAATTTAAATAACTCGTGGACGTTTTTAACGGTCTTTTGATATACTCCGTTTTCTGTTATCCAACAGGGCGGCCGCATAACGTCTCCTCCGCACTGCTCAGTCCTTGCCCCTGAATACACACACACACACACACACTCTCCCTCACTCTCACTCTTACTCTCCCTGCCTCTCTCCCCCTCCCCTTCCAGACACACACAGACACCCTGAGTTATTTCACCTCCTCTTCCTTCACTCACTCCAGGTCTTTCTGCCTCTCTCTCTCTCTCTCTCTCTCCCTCTCCCTCTCCTTCCTCTCACTCAGGTGATTTCCCTCACCCCACTTTCCCTCCTCTCTCTCTCTCACTTTGGCTGTAACTCTCCTCACACCATCACTGTCCATCTCTGTATACTACCCCTTTACTTTCCTTCAAGCTTCTCCTTCCTTCACCCACGTCTCTCCTTCCTTCATATTTCACCCCCAACGTCTTTCTTTTCTCAATCTGTATTGAAATACTGAAATTATCTCGGTGACATCTTCGGCTCTAGGTAGAGCAGGCACACCAGGACTCTCGGTAAAGAATAAGCGAGATGTTTCCTACCCTGGATCTCTGTTTTACTCTCTAATTGAATGTCTGATATATATATATCTAACCTTTGAGACGACCCTCGAGCACGACGGCACGACCCTCGAGTACGACGGCACGACCCTCGAGTACGTCGGGTACGACCCTCGAGTACGACGGCACGACCCTCGAGTACGACGGCGCGACCCTTGAGTACGTCGGGTACGACCCTCGAGTACGACGGCACGACCCTTGAGCACGACGGTACGACCCTCGAGCACGACGGCACGACCCTTTGGGTACGGTGGAGTGGCCTCTTTGACCCTGGCCCTTGAGGATCGGGTCAGAGGCCAGGCTCTCATACCCAGGGGTCGCGCAGGTCGTGCCTAAGGGTCGTACCGTCCTCCTGAAGGAGAGAGAGAGACAGAGAGAGAGAGACCCTGTGTTACACAGAAGGGATCAGCTCCTGTGGTAAAGTGGTCATGAAGCGTCCACATTTTGTGTCTGTGTCTGATTCTCTCTCTCTCTCTCTCTCTCTATCTCTCTCTCTCTCTCTCTCTCTCTCTCTCTCTCACTCTCTCTCCCTCCTTTGGCCCAGGTAGCTGTCTTCTCTCTCTCTCTCTCTTTCTCTGCCTCACCCACACGTGGGCTGCTGGCATTCAGTCCGCAAACATACTTTAACCTTCCATCTTGCACATAACACTCGACAACATGTTACTAGGCCGGTCTTTACTCTAAATTTTCTTGTGGTGAGCGCTACGCGCTACCCCCGCTTTTAATGACAGAATCTCGTCGTAAGTCCAATTAGTTGGGTAGGTATCTAATCTCTCCACCCGTACATATCTGTGCCCGGCTTTTGCATACCAGGGCAGCTTAAGACCACACCTGCTGACTGACTCGCCACACCTGCTGACTGACTCTCTCGCCACACCTGTAAGACCACACCTGCTGGCTCTCTTGCCACACCTGTGAGACCACTCTCCATTCTCCTGCTTGCCTCACCTTTCACGACCCCCTCCGGTATTCCAACAGCTGTTGGGCTCGTCCTCATTGCAAGTGCTCTCCAAATATTTGAAAATCCCGAGCCAACTTCCCCCGTGTACTCGCTCACGACAAAAGAACACACGAGAGAGGTCTTGTGTTCTGCGGGATGCTGGGCAAACACCGAGAATCCGGTACAGCGAAGCGGCCGCTGTATTAGCTCATCCGACGTGCAATACACTTACCAATCCTTATCACCAAGTATCCGGAATCTTTATCAGTGAGGAGGATCGTTATTTCCCCTGATCTCTTATCGTACTTGAACATCGCTAGAGCAGTCTGCATGACGTCATTTCTCTCCGTCTGGTCTCAGGGAACATTATCATCCGTTCCTGAATTCATTCTCTCGCTTTACTCCTTTTTTTTTTCTCTCTCTGCTCTCTGATTTAAAAGACCTCGAGCGAAGATCGTGTGTGTATGTGTGTGTGTGTGAGTGTGTGTGTGTGTGTATGAACGGTAGCAAAAAGGTTTTGTGAGCGTCTGAACCCGCTGGTGAGGCCTGTTTGTTGATGCATGAGCCTGGCGGCGGCGGCGGCGAGGCCTGGGTTTGTTTACATCAGGCCAACAAGTCTGGACATGTTGAACCCTGGTTCTTCACCCTCCTGAGACATACTGCTGCTGGCGGGTCAGTGTGACGGGTGGTGGGTCAGTGTGACGGGTGGTGGGCCAGTGTGACGGATGTTGGACCATCGTAAACGGATGGTGAGCCAGTGTGACGCATGGTGGGCCACTGTGACGGATGCTGGGCTCGTGTGGGCGCTGCTAGACACGTACATGTACTGATATGTAGATATGTATCTGTCGGTGTTCACTTGATATACATTTTCATTCTCACGCGGAAGATTCCAATCACAGACAAAATTGCTCATCGGCCTTGAATAACTCGCAGAAATGTCAGAAGACACACACACGCAGAGAACGGGGGAGCGTAGCGGGGAAATACTCTGAGGTCGCTGGAGGCAGCGGTCGGAAATGTGTGCGTACTGTCACATATTCACCTGCTCGCCTAAGCGGTGGACGGAGGAGGAACTCTGAGGATGGTAAGGACAGTTGGACGTCAACCATCCTGGTTAGCTGTTTGGTTGGGTCAGTAAGGGTCATTAAGGTCACCAGCGCCAAGGTACCTCCACCAACAGAGGAAGAATCTCCGTGTATCTTCTTCAGGTATTAAGGATTTAAGGCACACACACACACACACTCACACGCACACACACACGCTCGATGTGTGCGTGGCCCTGTGTCACCCCTCCTCCCGTAGATTCAGTCGATGGTTCTCTCGAGCGGCCGAGGCCTAACTGTGTGTGTGTCGAGAACTGGGTCTCTCTCTCTCTCTCTCTCTCTCTCTCTCTCTCTCTCTCTCTCTCTCTCTCTCTCTCTCTCTCCCCCGTGT
>JAYMFT010000623.1:0-17416 GCA_038088735.1 Panulirus argus | reverse complement strand
ATATATATATATAGAGAGAGAGAGAGAGAGAGAGAGAGAGAGAGAGAGGGGGGGGGAACGTTAATGGGATGGCCTTGATTAGGACCTCAGTTGCCCGTGTCGTCTCAGCTAACATAGAAACAGGAACGGGAAGAAGTAATGGTTATATTTGGATTTTCGTACAGAAAGGTGTGTGATCGAACACTTCTCAGCTAGTGCAGGTATTGGGTATAATGTGTGTTAACTTTTGGTGAGTGGGAGAGAAAGATTGCTTGTCACTGTAACCATACTTAAGGCGCGTCCACAATATCGGGCAGTTCCCGGCGGGCACGAGTATTAAGTCCGTCATCGGACACTTTGCAGCAACTTTGACCGTCACAGAGGGCACAGCCCGCTGGACGCTGCCCGGTAGTGTGGACGTGGCTTTACAGTTTTGCGTTAAGATCATTGAATGGAATATAAGACGTTCTTCATGTGACGTGTGTGTGTGTGGTGACTGTCAGTGCAATGCTGTGCTGTACTATACTGCGGTGTACTGTGGTTTACTATGCTGTACTGTACGGTGCTGTACTCAACTGTTTTGTACTGTACTGTACTGCACTGCATTGTGCTATGCTGTGCTGTACTATATTACCATCTGCTGTACTGTACTGTACTGCACTGCATTGTGCTATGCTGCGTTGTGCTGTACTGTACTGTACTGTACTGTACTGTACTGTACTGTACTGTACTGTACTGTGCTGTACTGTACTGTACTGTACTGTGCTATGCTGTGCTGTACTGTACTGTACTGCACTGCACTGTACTGTGCAGCATTGTGCTGTACTATGTATCAGTCCTGTGAGCGGCATGAGGCTATTGTGACTGGGAATGAGAGGTAAGCAGGGCAGAGGATGAGACAGGAGGAGGAGCTGGTGTTGAGTGCGGGTAGATGAGGATGCAGAGGGAGGTTGGTGAGGGTCGAGATGCGTGGTGACCCTGTCGAGCCTTTCCCCTCATACCTGTTCTGAAAGTTCCTGACCTTGTTCGTCTGAGCTAATGCGGTTCCTCCTAACTTCCTGGATGCCTTCTGTTGAGAGAGGTAAATGGATTTCGTGGTCCAGAAAGGAGAGGACGTCGGTACGTTCCTGTTGCTGGGGTACTTAAGGGATGGAATGGGCAGAATATACTTAAGGGAAGTGATGGATGGAGAGGTGAGGAATTGAGAGCGGGCCTGGAAATGTAGACTGGAAAGTCTCAGAACGAAATTAGCGTAAGGTTGAGAAGAGAGTGATGGGTTAGACCGGGTAGACGGCGAGGTGGAAGTACAGTGTTAGTGAAGACGAGAGAAGGGAGTAGCGAGGGATGGCGAACGAGGGAAGGGAGGGGCGAGGGGTATCGGTCCAGGGAAAAAGAGGGCGAGAGTTGGTGGATAAGAGAGAGGAGGGGGCGAAGGGTAGTGGATGAGGGAGGGAGGGAAGGAGGGACGAGGATGGTGCAAGAGGCAAGGGAGGAGTGAGGGTTGGTGTGCGAGGGAAGGAGGGAGCGTAGGGGCAGGATAGATGACAGGACAGCTGGTGGTCCGTAACGACTTTATCTGTTGTAGTGACCTAAAGTTACCGGCAGAGGTAGGATATCAAAGCGAATGGCACCTTCCCACCCATCTCTCCCTCCGGCTCAACTCCCGGCTCGGAAAGGTGAAAAAGGGAAGCCTTTCTTACGGGGGAACCTAGTGCCATGGAAGTTTTATAAGAAAGTGTGGAGTGGAAAAATTTCCCTAGCAGTTTAACAACATCTGACCTGCAGCTGGATTCTGAAAGATGGTGTAATTAGTGGAACACTAGATCTTTGACCGATAACAGATATCTGGCTAACCTTCATTTGAAGATATTCAAAATTTTTTGCATGTTATACATCGAGAGGTAGTTGATCCCAGTGCTCAATCACTCTCAATGTGAAGAAACTTTTGGCAACATTGCTTTTGCTTCTTCTGTGTCACCGTTATGCCATTCGTTTTGAACACTGGATCCCTGTCTAAAGTGAAGACATTTTGGCATGTTAGGATGTAAAGACTATATAGAGTGTTCTGGAAACTTCTATCAAATTCCTCGGTGTCTGCGCTTTTCTCGAGAGAATGATTTTAGTTTCAGTCTTTCCTCGTAAGGCTTATTTCAATATTTCTAACTATGAAACCTAACGTCGTATTGGCTTTCCTGTAAGCAGTAAGGCAATATTTGCCATACTTAAGTATACCGTATTCTAAGCCAGGTACCCATTTTATCGACCATCCCCTAGGGATGGATGAATAGCTGGGTTGACTGTGGTGAGACTGCCGCAACCAGGATTCGAAACTGTACGCTCGACCCTGGGCTGCCCTTGAATGCGTCACGATCGGAAACGCTAGCCAATACGCGACGGATGTTTGTCTGAATCGTCTGAATCCTTTTGATTCTCCAAGCATTGTGCCTCTGAATCGGTTGCGATGCTTAATTTCGTGTCGTCGGCAAATATCGAGATTCGTCTGGTGAGTCTTCTCTTTTGGTCGTTGACGTTGATGGTGTAAAGTATGGGCCCCAGGACTGAGCCTTGAGGAACTCTACTAGGCACATGAAGCCAGTTGGACGCTTCATCATTTTGTACCACTTTTTGCGTCCTTTTCCGAGAGCTAATTCGCTATCCAAGCGCAGACTCGATCTTCTACGCTTTGAGCTCTGATCATGTTTAAACAATCATTTA
This sequence comes from Panulirus argus, assembly GCA_038088735.1. Classification (NCBI taxonomy): domain Eukaryota; kingdom Metazoa; phylum Arthropoda; class Malacostraca; order Decapoda; family Palinuridae; genus Panulirus; species Panulirus argus. Next base: position 14,722 of record JAYMFT010000623.1, on the reverse strand, counting down.
TGCGGCACTTCATCGAAGGTTTTACGAACGTCTAAGCTTATGATTTCATAGGGTACTTTGAAGTCAATTATATGACTTAACAATTCAGTTATATCCGTTGAAAATGGCCTTTTACTTCGGAAACCATGTTACTGGTCGGTTAGTAAAGTATTTTTGTTTAGGAGTATAACGATGTTATCTCTAATCATTGTTTCTAACATTTTACTTAGAACCAAAGTTAAGCTATTGGGGTGGTAGTTTAAAGCACATTTGCTATCTCCTTTTTTTGAAGAGTTGGTGTTACGTTAGTTAGTTGGTCAGTAGGCAATTCTCCTTCCTGCAATGATTTGTTGAATGTTTTGATGATATGAAAATCTATTTGCCAACTAGCTTCTTTCACTGTTCTCGGGGAGAAATCGTGTGAAGTAGTTGATATATTCGGATTCAGTTTGTCTAGATATTTATGTAAGTACTTTGTGACTTCATTATGTTTTATATCTGATTTTTCATTTTCCTTGCCCAGACATACATTTTGTGCCTGTGGCGTATTTGAAAATTTTTCGATGGTGAACTCCAATTTGAAATATTTGTTTAGATGGGAAGCCATTTATCTGTCACTAGTTAATGATCCTTTACCATCTGATAAAGGGCCATTAGTATCCTTTTTTTTGTGTGTGTGTGCTTCTAATGTATGTAAAGAATTGTCTTCGGCTCTTTTCCCGTGTGAGATTTTTTTTTTTCATTTTTTTTCTGGCTCTGATTTTCCTCCTACACTTCCCTTGCCATCTCAGGTGCATTTCATGGCCCCCTTATTTAATCGCCACATGACTTCGATACCCTGTAAGCCTTTCTCTTATTCGTTTGATTAATGCATTAGTTTCTTTATTCCACCAACCAGATTCTTCCTTTTCACTAGTTTTTATCTTTCCAGGAACGATAAATTTTTCAAAAGGAAGAATTGTCTTTTTGACGTTTCTGCTCATCCTTTTAGCTGTATGCACGTTCTGCGAGTCTGATACAGTTTACCTTCCTTGAGTCTAGACGCAATGTATCGAAGTCAGCTAATCTAAAAGTGAGTACGATCATGTAGTTTTCTTCCAGTTTGAACCGGACGTTTCCAGTGAATCTGACAATATTGTGATATATTATATCCTAGCCGCCTTTCATTGACCACAGTCATGGATTAAATTTCTGTTTAAGGACTTCGCTATATCCAACCCTCGGTGGATCTCGGACCATTTGATATAAAGAGAATTCTTCTGTTATGTCAATTAATCTGGTACCCACATGGACCCTGTCATGCAGTCAGAGTTCATCATGGGATGGTTAAGATCTCCTTCAATCATTGAGAATTTAATTCCATCATACAGATCTCTATCGTTTGTACACATAGTCTGGGGGTCTATACACTATCCCAATTATAATTATAGACGTCTTATTCATTAATACAATGTATAGTCTTATACATTGACATTTAATTTTCTAACCGTGACAGACTGTAAGCTGTCGTGTATGTAGAGTAAAACGCCGTCACCTGATTTGTGAAGACTGTCTTCTGATGAAACACGAGACACTGGAATCACTGACGTTGTGAACAAGTGCTTTTTCGCGGAATATATCCAGATCTCTGTTATTCCTGTGACATCAGGCTTTTTTGACAGAGCTTATTATGCCAAGTCAACACGTTTTAGGTTCATATTTTTTGGCATTGTTGTAACATGCTTAATGTTTTGATCGGTAAGGCAAAGGTGAGTGATGCGTAAAAAGCTCTTGTTGTCGGAGACCCCAGTTTAGGGACAGTGTGCGGCCCAGCCGACACATTCACTCATGATCTAAATGACAGATGGTTTCTTGTGTCGGTAGTCAACATGTTCACCTCTAGTTCATTCTGCTGTAAGTACACAATCTCGCTCCCAGTTGGGTTATCTGATCACACTCTCATAGATGTATCTATTCTAACGGCACGTACCCTCCAGCAGCCCCTTCTAAGCGTAGATACTGGCTGTAATAACTTACGCCACTTCTTTTCTAACTTTCCCTGGGTAAATTACTGCCTCTTATGTGGTGATGCTTCTGTCTCCGTCAAACGTATAGCAGAGGTTATTCCCGCGGGAATGGAAGCATTTATCCCCTCCTCCTCCAAGACAACCTCTTCATCCTATCCATGGTTCAACCTTTCCTTTTCTGAAGCCACTCAGGCAAGGGGTCAGGCATATCGGGCTTGGAAAAACTCTCCTTCCTAAGGCTCCCATTCAGCTTTTATCACCGTCCGTAATCGTTGCAAGCGTGTTATCCGTGAGGTGAAGCGTTCCTAAATTCAAAGGAAGTGCAATAGTCTCTCCTTGTCATCCAGGGATAGGTCTCTCTGGTCTTTAGCTACGGGCATCTCTAACAACTTCTGTCGTTCTACCTTCCCTTCACTTATCCGGTCTGACGTTACTATAGCTGTCTCTCTCGTAGATAAAGCAACTTTCTTTAGTTCCCGTTTCTCCTCTAATTCCACCTTGGATGACTCTAACATTCCCTCACCCCCTGATGCTCCTCTTACGAATCATATGCCCCTCCCCGTAATCTCTTTTCGGACTGTCCGAAAAGCGCTTCTCTCTCTGGAAACAAGCAAGGCTTATGGTCCTGATGGCATACATCCCCATGTACTGAAAGAGTGTGCCTCTGAACTTACACCTGTGCTTGTTCTTCTGTTCCGTTTCTGTTTAAAAAACAATACTTTTCCTTCTCCTTGGAAGCATGCATTGATACATCCGATCCCTAAGAAGGGTGACCGTTCTGACCCCTCTAACTATCATCCTATTGCTTTGACATCTACCATTTCCAGTCTTTGAATCCCTCCTTACTCCTCTATCCTTAGACTCGTCGAAAATCACAGTCTTCTCTTTGATGACCAGTATAGCTTCCGTCAGGCGAGATCCACTGGTGATATCCTTTCTTGTTTTACTAATGTCTGGTCATCTTCCCTGAAAGATTTTGGGGAGTCATGTGTAATTGCCCTTGACATACCTGAGGCTCTTGGCAAGGTGCGGCATCTGAGTCTCATTTCTAAGCTCCTTTCTTTTGGCTTCCCTCCCTCATTCTGCTCACTCATATCTAGCTTCCTCTCTGGCCGATTTATCTCTGTGGTTGTTAATGGATCAACCTCCTCCCTTTTCTCCATCAACAGCGGTGTCATTCAAGGTTCTGTCCTGTCATCTACACTTTTTTTTTTCAATTATTTCCTCTCTTCCACAATCAATCCAATGAACTCTAACGACTCAACACTGCATTCATACACACCCTTCAATTGTGCTCCTTCTTCTCTCGCTCTCGATCTGCATCTCGTCTCGACACAGCTTTTTCAATAGACTTGTCTTTTATTTTTCCCTTTCATAATTCTTGCTTTATTTCATCTAAGGACCAGCCTTGATGTAGACTTTTTTCCGTGACTGGAGCCTACAACATTTATGCGATGTTTTCTTATGTCTGTAATCAATATGTTCCTGGCAAATACCTTTTTTATGCGTTCGTCTAAAGCCATACCCAGCCTTGCATTACTAATCTCGTGTAAATACGGGTAATCTTTCGTAAACAAGTTCATATCTCTAATGAAACTGTGCCTCATATAGGCAACCCTTTTTGCCTTGCGGATGTGTTTCACTCTACCCCAGTGCCTATTACACTGTATTCAGACGTGTTCCTGTGTCCCCTGCCTTACAAGCTATGACTTTCAGCCTAGCCTAGCCTCAGGATAACACAGTCTCTTTCTACACTTACCATAAAACTCCATATCCAGTTGCATTATTAAAGAGTCCCCAACGAGGGTGAGATTAGGTCCTTTTTACCATTTTATTGTCTACGAGTCTAACTTAACCTATTGTTTTTCATGTTTGCTTTATTCTACCTCTAGGCCAGAGCTTCGCCCTACTTGAAAGTAGTTACTTATGTCTGCTGACGTCTCTCCTGTAACCTTTCGAGTTTCTAGATTTTCTGTGTTCTTAGTTGCGTCCTATTTCACTCTGCAAAATCCAAAGCTTTAGCTGATATTTCGCCAGAGGCTACCTCACACACAATAAGTCCATTTGTAACACTTTCATTAGTCAACCTATTACCACTTATTTCTTGTGATACTGTTGAAACAGAATGCAAATTTTACTCTCGTCTCATATTAGCAGTTTTCAGGGCAGTCCCTGTTACAGGCAGAGTGTATGGCATACTGGACATGTTTCTCGGCCACTTTAGATAGAGTATAGAGCAGACAACCTTTCTCGAGGAAGGTTAAGTGAGAAGTGAGGCGAGGAGAGTTGATGGAAGAGGGAGGAGAGTTGTGTGGGTTGTTGGAAGAGGGAGGATAGGAGCGAGGGGTGGTGGACGAAGGAGGGGAGTGGCGAGGGGAGATGGTTGAGGGAAGGAAGGAGCGAGGGACGATGGAAGAAGGAGGGGTGGAGTGTAGGGTGTTGGACAAGACCGGGGCGAGGGCCGAGGGGTGGTGGTGGTCATGGGGACGACTGTGTATTAAGTCTGACTGGAACATTAGAGGGAGGTGTTAGACCTCGTCACGTGCTAGCTGGCTGACCGTTACTGCTGTCGCGCTGTTGCCAAGTGTACGATAACCTTACTCTTGGTTTTCAACCGCCACTGAGTGCCTCAGCATTTTCTGAAGCGGAGTAATTGAGTCAGCGCCCTAACTGTGCTTTCCCGACTACGTAAGCGATCTACACCTACGTAGAGGGATCAACCAACGAAAGACAACACACACACATACACAACACTTGCTGCAATGTCTACTAACGTTCGCCTCAAATACAAAGATAAGAACAAACAAATATCCAGGAATAAGATTTGTGAGATAGCTTATGGGAAGAAAAATATCCCTTTTGTCCACTTTTGCCCCGTCGAATGATCGTTACAAGGCTGTCTGCCGTAACGAAAAGGAAACAGACAAGATCGTTACTGCCGAAGCTCGGAAAATCTTCGAGACCGAAGGCATTATTGTCATGGTGCCTCCGGACATGCGTGCTAGGCGCACCGTAATTGTCCGGAAACTGGACCAGCATGTCGGCAGTCACAGTGAGACTGAAAGGAAACAGGAAGTTGAAGGTAAAAATGCACATCTGAAAGTTGCTGCAATAATCAGAATTAAGAATTACACTCATGTCCTTAAGATTAGTTTCGAGGAAATTCAGATGGCAGAGGCAGTCCTCCAGAAAGGATTCCTCGCTTTCAGCATGTCCATCACACCGGACCAGATTCAGAGGGTGACATATGTCAACCTACTCAACTTTTCAATTGCTATAGGATGAAAGATCATGCTTCCAAAAATTGCAAAGAAGCTGACACCATGTATTACTCTGAATGTGCAGAGACCGGTCATAAGTAGTCTGACGGCAAAAGTACTTCAAAAGCCTGTTTACACTGCAAGCGACTCGGGCATGCAACTTACACTTCGCACAGAACTATGGCTATGGCTTGCCCTTATAGAAAACTCCTTATTAAAACCAAACAAGAGGAGGGAAAAACAAAGAATGCAAGCAAGCAGCAACAAACCTTTGCTGACATAGCGAACCAAGCTGTTGCGGCAGCTAAGAAGCCCTAGGTTACGACCGAAATGAAACTATGTGACGTGAAGCATACGGAACTTTTGATTAGTATCATGCATGCTCACGTCATGAATATATGCAAACCAGGATCCTACAAAACAGAACTCAATAGGATGTTGAGAAACAACAACTAAATGGTTCCCAGAGAACCCAGACTCCTCAAAACTCCTGCATGCTACAGCTGATGATCATGTTGCGCAAAAGACGACCAACAAGAAAACTATTGATGCGACCACGGACACGGACACCACTGATGACTCGTCAGAAGAGGAAGAGGAATCGACTAATGAACCGGATGAGGCAAGTCTCACGAGATCCAAGGCTGAGATCTCATAAAAACTCATGTTAAGCAATCAAACAAAGTTTCGGCTTCAAGATCAACTGCTAAGACAACAAAATCAAAGAGAATTGAACACAACACCATTGAAGGAAAAGACATTGGTTTAAGGATTTACGCTTCTGAACATAGACCTTATCCAACTAAAGAGCCGATTACAAAAGAAATTGTAGCAGAACTCAATGAAGGACACTACAAATGAACCTACGAGAATAGCCTTTATACGCAGGACCAAATTAAGACGATGATTGAAAATGGAACAATTCAGGTACAAAAGAGAGACTTTAAAAGGGTTGACGAAACATACTATAGAAAACTCAAGATCGGTCCACAAGAACATTCAGCACCACAACCACAAAGAAAACACAAGAGGAAATAATGGCAGAGTCTATAGGAAAAACACTTACGATTATACAACACAACGCACGAGACTGGACCAAGACGAAACAACCTTTGTAACATATACCACAGTATTGATCCAGACATAATTTTGATAAATAGTTACGGCAATAATTTGACAAAGAAAATTAAGATCTTCAATTATAATGTACACCAAAGGAATAAAACAGGAGAGAAAAATGATGGTGTGGCTATAGCAGTAAAGAAAAGCATTAAATACAATATTATTGAGGATTTTGAACATGAACTGTTAGGTGCTCAAGTAAGCCTTACGGCCGGAGACTATAAATAACTACACTTTACATACCCCCTAGAAGACCTTATCTACCGGCACAAGATCTATTGAAAGTAATAAATTCCAATTGTCCTACATACATACTAGGGGATTTCAACGCTAAACACCACATCTTTGAAGATAACGCAAATAATAATGTAGGAAAAGCTTTAAGTACGATAATGAGAACCGGTAAATTAATACACCTCTGACCTGACTTTGGTACCTTCATGGGCCATAGATCATGGACGAAGCCTGACTTTATTTTTTGCAACAACAAGGCGATTTTGAATGACTGTAGTCAACCGGGTCCTCTTACACCAAGTGACCATATTCCTATTGTCTTCAAGGCATCAATGAGCCCAGTTCAACTTCCGTCTAAGAAAGGCTAAATATGAGCCAAGCCAACTGGGATTCGTATAAAGAGGAACTTGAAAACCACGAAATTCCATATTTAAACGGGAAGACAATAGGTGATATTGACTCTGAAATAGAAAGATTACATAATGCTATAACAGCAGGAAAAGGCAGTGCTGTACCCATCTCCAACTACAGAACATTACCATATAATAAAACTACGGAGAAATTAAGAATTATCCAAGCAATGTATGTCTAAACCAAGCAACGCATAGAACGCTTTGGAGCAAACGCCATCTTAATGAGGAACATCAGACAGTTACAGCTAGAAATGAGAGAAGAATGTATGAAACTAAACCAAGAAAAATGGAATAGACTAGTAACTAATATAGATCGAGAACAAGACTCAAAAGATTTCTGGAGATCGATTCACAACATGATGGGGTCAGATAAAGTTAATGTCCACTACATTAAAGATCAAAATGGGACTAAACTGTATGAAGATGAAGAAAAGGAAGCGGCATTTCGAAGAGTATGGTCAAATATCTTTAGAATATCGGAAGAAGAAAATGAGAACTTTGATGAAGACCATGAAAATGAAATTAAAGATTGGTTGAACACCCGACTGGACCGAATAACACCTAATGAAGAAATCGTTATGAAAGCAGTAGAGGAACTTGGTAAAATCACGGAAGGGGAACTACTTCATAGCCTACGTAGTTTCCGAGAAAAGGCTCCAGGATTTAGTGGAATTACAAGAAATATGCTCTTCAACCTTCCCCAAAATGCCATCAAAACATTATTAGAAATATTTAATGCCTGTCTCACCTCGGGATACTTCCCAGATATACTTAAAAGGGCTAAGGTCATCTTCATACCAAAGGACGGTTTAGACCCGAAATCAATTATGAATCATAGACCCATCTCATTGTTAGAAATTACGGGGAAATTATTAGAAAAGATCATTAACAACAGACTAAAAGCACAATCAAAGGCAAATGATTGATTTAACTCCAGATAACACGGTTTCAGAAAGAAGAGAGGAACCCAAACAGCCATAGCTGCAGTAACTGAAATATTGGCAATAGAAAAAGCAAGAAAACATCGTCAATATTGTATTAAGAGACGTGTCCAAAGCGTCCACAAAGTTTGGCATATAGGCTTAGAATACAAATTATTACAGCTAGGGCTCCCAAAAGCCTATAAACAACTATTATATGACTACCTTGACGATCGGGAAGTATACTTAAACATCGGAGACTACACTGGACCACCCATACAGCTACAAAGTGGAGTCCCACAAGGTGGTTGTCTCTCTCCATCACTGTTTATCCTATATACATCGGATATGCTTCCACCAACACGTTACAGTGAATATATAATGTATGCTGACGATATTACCCAAATCATATCGTACCCAGGAAGGTCGCAAGCGTTAATGGCAAAACAGTGCCATGGCTATAGAAAATATTAATGATTTTGAATATAAATGGAAAATCAAAAGGAACACAAATAAACTCAAAATCATTTCCTAAAGCGAAGATAAAAACAGATCCGATAATTGTCCAAGGAAATCTTTACCTATATACCAGAGAAGGTACTTTGTTGGGTTTGAAAATTACCAACAGGGGCATATCGAACTTTGTCACCCAAAAAGTACATAGAACCAGAGGTATACTGGACAAATTACAAAGGTTTAGATACAAGCACTCCAAAAACAAGAAGTTACATACAGCATTAGTCAGATCAGTGTTGGAATACCCACCAGTTTTCCATTACATACAATCAAACATACAAACATGAGTAAACTACAGGTCGTTCAAAATAAGGCTCTAAGATTTACTTTCGACATAAACTACCCAGAAACTCCGAGATGTGAAGAGCTACACAACAGAGCAGATCTTCCACCAATCAGTGTTTTACTCCACGAACGAGTCAAAACCATTCGGGAAAGAATTGAAGATCTAAATTCAGAAAATTTTCAAAATTGGATTATTGACCGAGAAACTATAGAAAAAAGACACTGTTGGTTTTCGAGCAGTAGAAGACCTACACAATCAAATGACCCAACGCCAAAATACACATAAAAGATGGGGTAAGCAGCCAGAAACACAAGGACCTGGCAAACCCTCCTAAAATTTACACTTAAAGAACGACTACGCAATGAAAGCCCTTAAAACCTAACAACTAATAAGAAGATGGGGTACGCAACCAGTACCACAAGGACCTGGGGAGCCCCCCATCACGACCTCAAACAACACCACAACCTTAAATAAGATGGTTATCTAGACCGCAGCAGCTTAGTCGCATAAAACATCGAGATGCGACAAAAGTCTGACGACTAAGAGCTCTGACTCAGATACAGAGACTTAAAATTCTTACGACGAACAATGGTAGTTCTCTGGCTGATCCCGGAGTCTTTTACACTTTTTCTATGCTTCCCATATCCTACTATTCTTCTCCTCAGACAACCCCCCCCCATCCCCACTCCCTCCAAAACCCTCCCAACCTCTTCCATCCCCCATACCCCCCGACCCTCCAATCAACACCAAGACTTAAGAAATCTCCATCTTCACTTCAGCCACAAGTCAAGTCACGTGCTAGGTCAGCCACTCCTTGGGCCGGTCAATGTTGTGGTGTTGTAGTGTACCCTATTTGTCAGTGATGTAGTGTACCATAGGTAGTCAGTCAGTGCTGTAGTGTACCATGTAGGTCACTTAGTGCAGTAATGTGCCATATAGGTCAGTCAGTGCCCAAGTGTACCACACTGGTCATTTAGTGTTGTAGTGTACCATGTGAGGTCAGTCAGTGCTGTATTGTTACATGTGTGCACACTTACTATTGAGCGTACCATGTTTAGGCAGAAAGTGTAAAGCTCTCTCCCGGTAACACACAAATACTAATCTCTCTCTCTCCCTCTCTCTCTCTCTCTTACACACACACACACACACACACACACACACACACACACACAAATAAACACACGCACATATATACATACAAATCCTAGGAAACATGCTAATATGAGAGGAACTGTTACACCATCATTGCTTGATCTCATCTTCACATATACAAGCATGGGTACTGAGAATATTATGTATGATACATTAGCTGGAAAAAGTGGCCATGTAATGCTGGTTCGGTCCAGCGGTATAAAGCTCTCACTTTGTTCACGCGTATGTTGGCAGTTTCCACGGCTTTCTTCACTTGCTTGCTTAGTCTTTTCTGTATTATTTTAGCCTCCTGTCAACCTTGGTAGATGTCTATACTTGTCTGTACGGACAGCAAACGCATTCGATGTCCTATGATGGCGTATATCAACTTTATTTTCGCGAATCCTTATGGCCATACCTCGCCCTGTTTCCCCACAGTACGTGGCCGGATATCCAGTGCATGGTATACCACGCTCTCTTTGTTAATACGTTTTCCACTTCTTGTTTTCGGTACGTAACCTGTCTTCCTCCCTGACAATATAGCGAAGTTTATTCCTGTCTTCTATGACAGTGTCTATCCACATTTGAGACCTTCTTTCTGTGAGGGGCTGATATATACGTCTTATTTTCCAGCGTGCTGCTCTCAGCACTGCCCCTGAGCTATTGGCCTTCCTCTTAAGTGAGATTAACAATCCCTCAGGGTAACACTACTTCTTAAACGCCTTGAGGAAGTATCTATCTTCCTCCTGCAAGTGCTCATCACCGCATATACCGATTGCCCTCATGAATAACCCAGTGATTACTCCAGACTTTGTTCTTTCTGTGTGGGTCGACAGGTAATGAATAAAAATTATTCCTTTTGGTGGGTTTACGGTACACTGAGGACTTTACATCCTGGCCAGGCCTCTTATTATGGTATCCAAAAATAGGCAACATCCCCACTTTCTTCCTTTCTCGCTGTAAATTGTATATCATGGCTGACTTAATCTAACATTCTTAATTTGCTGTTCATATTTGCTTTCATAGGAATTATCACAATTATGTCATCCACGTGACACAGTATATATGACTCTGCTATAGCTGTCTGTCTCCAGAGTTTCCATTTACAGGCATACCATGACGGCTAGATCCCTGTGCTGTCTGATGTGCTTGAACGTGGATGCCCCTAAATTAACACACAAAGACTCCAGTTCACGTAGCCTGCTTTCGAAAACTAGAAGTGGAGAAAAGTATCAACAAGGATATCCTGGTACACGATATACCATGTAATGGATATCTAGCCATATACTTTGGGGACACAGAGTGAATTATAGCCAAAGGGATTAAAGAGCATAAAGCTTATGCACATCATTAAAGGATACCGAATAAGTTTGTTGTACACATGGACAAGTATGGACTTCTATAAAAGCTGCAGGAAGCTGCATTAATAAAGGATTGAACAAGTAAGTGAGAAAAGCCGTGGAAGCTGCCTGCATATGCGCGGATGAAGGGAGGACTCTCTACGTTGGTCCGGACCATCGGTAAAAATAGCGGCCACAGAATGTATGGGAACGCAGCAAGGGACTGTGGTAGACGGCCAGGTTGGATTCATATGCGGGCAAATATAAATTTTGATCTTTGTTAGAAGAATAAAGCTCAAAGGTTCTCACCTGTGTTTACTGGCCATTCCAATCCATACAATTGTCTTAATGAATCATATATATATATATATATATATATATATGCAGTCATGACAATGTGATTATACGAAAGCGCTTGACACTTCTGTATGTTCCGTTTCCTTTTGGTTGTACCTGCATCTTATGAACACTCGCTGCTTGTGCACTGTTTGAATACACACACACACACACACACACACACACACACACACACACACACAGTTGTATCCCCAAGAGTCCCCTCTATCCTTATGAGACCTGCAGCATTCAGGAAGTTGGCCGCGTCCACCAGTCGGGACCAAAGCTCATAAAGCGTTGTGCAGAGAAAGCAGGGCAACTGAGTTTTAAGCGCTCGGGGTCTTCTTTATGGTAGATGCATCGTTGGCAAGAAGGGTCTTAGGATACGCTGAAATTGTGTTTGTGGTGTTGTAGTGAAGGGTGACGTCCAGAGCGTACTTCCAGTGCTTCACGTTGTAGCTACACAGTCTGGCTCCTGGTCAGTTCATGTGACTACACTCGTATAAATATCTTACCAACTGCATTTCCATATCTAGCTGCCCGTTCTAAACGTCACTAATGGCATTTCAGTATCGCTGACTGGACTGGCTTAAGAAAATTCTTTTTCACTTTCTGTGGGAACTTTATTGTCTCTCCTCGGACAATGCTTCTTTTTCTGCTGAAGGAATATCAGAGGTTACTGCAACGGGAACTGAGACATCTTCCTCTAAGACTACCGTTCCTTCAATCCGTCGTTCCTGCTGTGAGGCCATTCAGGCAATGAACGTGGCGTGTCAGTTCTGGTAAATCTCTTCTTCCTCCCGCTCGCACTCTGCCTTCGTCATCTCCCGAAATCATTTTTCCGAAAGGAAGTGCGACCATCTCTTTTCCTCGTCCAGTGATAGGTCTTTTTGGTCTTTTGCCAAAGATGTTCTTAAATTCAGTCGTACTACCTTTTCATTGCCTTTCCAACCCAACAATATTATTGCTCGCTCTCATAATGACAAAGCTAGTCTTTTTTGGCTCTCCTGTATCCTTTAATTCTGCCTTGGATAACTCAGATATATCCACATCCTTTGGAGCTCCCTTCCCATAACACGTTTTCGTTAAGTCCAAAAACTACTCTCCGTCTACACAAGCAAGCCGTATGGATCAGATGGTATTCTCCTTTCCGCTCGTCTGTACAGCTTATCACAAAGAAGGGTGATCGTTCTAGCCCTTCAAGCTATTTTCCTGTTGCTTTGACTTCTATTTCCAGCCTTTGAATCTCTTCTCATCTCCTGTTTCCTTCAACATATTGAATCCAACAGCCTTCTCTTTGTTAAGTAGAATGGCTTTAGCAAGGCGAGATCCACCGGTGATAAGATACTTTCCATTCATGATAACGCCTGGACACCCTTTCTGAAATACTTTGGAGGATTGTATGTTGTAACCTTTGATATAAAGAAAGCTTCTGAGGGTGTGGCCTCAGGCTTTCAACTCAAAACTTCTTTCTTTTGGCTCTCCTTCCTCAACCTGTTATATCATATGTAGTCTCCTCTCTGCCCGGTCCATCTCCATGGTTGTCGAATGATCTACCTCTCCTTCTTTTCCAATCAACAGCGATGCCCCTAAGGGTTCTCTTCGACCTCCTGCGCCCTTTCTCGTTTTTATCAACTTTAAGAGATAACCAGATGCACTCAGTCGCTTACAACTCAACATTGCATTACTCAACTTCTTTAATATCAGCTTCACCTCCTACTCGGTCCGCGGTCTCGTTCCGTTACAGCTGTCTTCTTTAAACTCACATTTGGGCAAGATTTCCCCGTGTGGCATTCGCAGCCCAGTAAAGTTGAATGTCTCTAAAACTCGATTTCTCCCCATCCTCCTCTCGTAAGTCCCTCACAACTTTCTTGTCTCCTTCGGTGACTCCTGATTCCACCACCCACCTTCACATCTTATCTATCATGGAGACCCCACGTGACACAGATGGTTAAGTCTACGTCTTCAAAACATGGACTTCTCTTCGGATGCCGAAAACTTCTACTCCACTGAACAGTTATCTAGTTATGCAAAGAAATGGTTCATCCTCGTATGGAGCACCGCTCTCCCATCTGAGAAGGTTCTAACTCTGCATACTTACGTGTAATATTAGACTCAAAAACATTTCGACTTATCATCTCTCCCAGTCTGACCCCAAAGCTTGACTCACGTGCCCTTCCCGGGAAGTGGCTGGTAATGTGCCTCCACCATTAGCTAGATCATATAATAGTCAGGAAGGCGGTGCGTCACATGATTCCTGCGTGGCCGCTGGCAACTCAAGGGTGTGCCGTGGTGATTTGTTTCTCTCCCCACACTCTTTACATTTTCACATTTTTTGTTTCCTCCAATATTCTTATTTTACCTTTTTTTTTCTATACTTTTCTAGTTTTTCGTTTCATTGAAGGCCAGGACTCTGAAAGATCATTTGTCCGTGACCGGAACTTACGAGGCGAGAAGAAAATGCACAGCTTGCAACACCAGGTCCTCTTCAGGGGTAGAGTAACGCCTGTTGAGCTCATAACTTTAATGCCATCTGGCGAAATATTTGCCTCTTCCGTAGTATTTTCCTTTGTTTTGCCTCCTGCCTTCTGACCATCTCGCTTACTGCCACGAGACTGTACAACCCTCAACAACCCATTTGCTGAGAGGTTCTGTAGTGCAGTGATCGTTAATCTTTCTCATAAACTAGCATTTGCCTAGCTGATTTTTCTTTCCTTTGGTTCCTCACGCACCCCTATATCATCCTATTTGTTATTTACCCTTTCTTTACCACTAATGGGGTAAATGGGTTGCTTTCGTGTCCGTCTGAATCATTTTGCCCGTTACCTGTTGGCTAGGGTCAGCTTGTCATTCATACTTTTTTTCCTTGCTGTTCATCTTCTTCTACAGGCGGCTTTAGCTTGCAGCGCAAATAATTACCTAAATGATCTGTTAAGGTATTAAGAAAATATGGCGTGGGAGGTAAGCTGCTAGAAGCAGTGAGAAGTTTTTATCAAGGGTGCAAGGCATGTGTACTTGTAGGAAATGAGGAAAGTGCTTAGTTCCCAGTGAAGGTCGGTCTGCGGCAGGGGTGTGTGATGTCCCTTTGGTTGTTCAATTTGATTATGGATGGGGTGGTTAGGCAGGTAAATGCAAGAGTTTTGGAGAGAGGGGCGAGTATGCAGTCTGTTGGGGATGAG
>JAYMFT010000612.1:0-17416 GCA_038088735.1 Panulirus argus | reverse complement strand
TGTTTGTGGACAGAATGCCAGTAGTCCACATGTTAGTGAGGCAGAAAGAAAAGACAGCTACCTGGGTCAGAGGAGTGTAACTTGACAACCACTAAAGTACTGGCTTACTAAGCAGATGTCACTAACCCTCCTGATACTCAGGCAGGTAGTACTGGTAATATACCTCCCTGGTCGTTGACTGCCTATCAACTACTACCTAAGTGAATAAAGGAATGATAATAGCTTTCTCAATCCTCAGGCAAAACCTTCTGCTTCCATACTAAATTACATATCAAATGTATCCACTCTTCTCAAACTTTCAGCTCCATACTTCAACATTTCAGCTGTAATTCCATCCCCTCCAGGTGCCTTTCCTACCTTCATCCTCATTATTGCCCCTTTTACCTCCTTTTTTCTATAGGCCCCTGCATTTGTATCCTTTTCCTTCCATCTTCCATACACATGATTGTAACGGCTGCTGCTTCATCTTCTCCCACATTCATCAGTTTTTCTGAACAATCTTTCTATCTTCCTTTCACTTCCTCCATTTGATTCAGTAGCTCCCCTTCCTTATTTACATTTACATTTTCAATCTTACATCCACCTACTATCTTTTTCACACTCTTCCAGTACAATATCCTACTCTCTCTAAACTTTCACTCAACTTTCTTACAAAATCTTCATATTCTATTTTTTCCCTCTATCAGCTTCATAACCTTCCACTTACATATCTTATATTCTCCCTCCTCCTTTGTTTAACTTTAACCAGTGCATTTCTTTTGAACAATCTACCATATACCTTTTTCTTCTCTTCCACAGCTTTTCTAGCCTCATTCATCCACCATACATTTCCCCTTTTAAGAAATTCTTATATCTCACAACCTAGTCTCCAACTACAAATTCTGCAACCTTTAACAGTTTCTAAACATTTTGAACACCTCATTTACATATGACTGTATCCCTATATTTACTGCAACTTCTGTCACCCTTCTTTCATACTCTTCCTTGCATTCTGTCTGATTCATCTTTTCCCTTGTCAACATCTTTGCCTCTCCATTCTTCTCTACACCATACCTCCACTTCTCCCCAATCCTCACCTCTGTAAGAACTGCAAAATGGTGAGAATCTCCGGAGAATTCTCTCACAACTCTCGCATCCAGCACAATTTCCCTCAGCCTCTCATCCACTGCCACATAGTCAAACAAACTCTTCTGTTCTTCTCTCCCATTATTTCTCATCTACATAAATCTGTGGATCATCATGTGCTGAAAAAAGGAGCTCACAAGAAATATAACCCTCTCAACACAAACATCTACATGATAACTTCCATTCTCATTTACTCCAGGCACTCCCCATTTACTAACTATCTCACCAGTGTCATTAAATCCCACCTTTGCATTTATATCATTCATTACAAACAACTTTTTCTTCTTCTCAAAACCATTTATACAGTTATTCAAATTTCTCCAGAAATGCTTCATTTCATCCTTACCTTGCAGTCTTCATATTCACAGGAACACATACACATACCCATGCATGCTTCACAATTCCAATCTTTCCTTTTTTTAACCTCACTATTCTTGAACCATTCCACCCACCCTCTGGAGCATCCTCCCATTTGCTCGGTGATAGCACAATTTCACATCCTTTTTTCCCTTTTCCCTGATAATTTTTGTTCATTTCCATCCATACCTTTCCTCATTTTAAGCCCTTCCACAATTTGCATTCATCATATCCTTTTTCACTCTATACACTCTACCCAAATATATGGGTTTCCCTAATCTCCAGCACATTTACATTATAATTTCTAAATTTCTCCACAAGTTTCCTCCTTTCACTTTCACCAGTCATCCCATTAACATTCAGAGAAATGATCCTTAACTGTACATTTCTTTTACTTCCTAGCATAACTGGTGGACTCTAATGCCGCTTCTTATCTTTTAATGCCTCAACCCTGACAGGCCGTTGGCAGGGAGGCAAATCTTCCACAGTGCTTCCCAGATGCAGTGAGGCTTTCAGACTGCCCCAAAAAAATTAAATCCTCAGTACACCTCAAGTGTTTGTCTGTTTTGAAATCTATTGCACTGATGGAGTTAGGTAATACTTCCCACTTTGACTCCACCCCTAAGGGTGTACTAATGAGGTCACCAAGAGAAGAGAAGTGAGACTTTGATACACCAGAAAACTAGAGAATTCCCTTGAGGTACTGAAATTCAACTTTTCCTAATTATAGAGCCCCTACTGCAGCAGCAGCACCTCTAACTTTATTAATTACAATACTGCCACTAGGTGTAATTACTTATCCTAACTGTTTTTCATGGTATTGTGATATGATGCAACATAACTGATAAACTGACCTCCCTGAGGTTGACATGAGCGTCCATCTCCCTCATAGCCATCATTGCACTCACACTTGTAACGCTGACTGGTACTGTCATACAGGCACTGTGCATTGGTGTCACAGTCCAGAACACTACTGCACTCATCTATTGACAAAGAATAAAGTGAAGGTAATAAGCAGGCTGTTACAACAAGTCAATTAATGTTGATCATGGTTTTGTTTCACATTCCTTCTTACAGCCTCAAACATAATTCTTACTTATGCACGCAGCTTTATTCTGTTACATCTTCTAAGAGTCTACTGTAATAAGCTGATTTCATTATAATCATTACATTGCAAGCTTTGTCTGATCACCTACTTTCACAGATATCACTTTACTGATGAAAGGGTTATATAACTAACTACCCTTTCCCCTTATTACTATATTATGCTATGATACTTTAAATCTTATGCATAATGCCTTAGAAATCCATTTATACATCACTGCTCACAAATTAATTCTGATAAGTATTAATCTAATTCTGAGCCAATATATGGTATCTTTAGCCTCTCGACTTTGATAAAAGAATGCAACTAAACCTCTCCGCTAAACTTTCCCACAAAACTGTCATCACTAAAATTCATACATTGACTAGCTTTTCCATGTTACAACAGCATTAATGAATTTGACATATTCCCCAACTTATTCTCTTTTACTCATTCTTTTATCTAACCTTGTGGTGTGCAGACCAGGCCATCACCTTGATACCCTTCCAGACAGACACATACATGCTGCAGAGTGTAGTCGTCAAAAAGACATTGGGCATGGATATTGCAGATGTCTACAGTATCGCAAGACACATCTATAAAAATAAAAAACAATACCTAAGATGACAATGATAATGGTACTGTATATCTGGAGTTCAATATGAACATTGTCAATTGTCTCAGTACATGAATACCTTATACTTTATAATTCATGGTGTGCACCTTGAACCCTGCAATGCTTGGAACCCTTTTGTGAGATTCCATAAGCTCTCAAAAAGTCAGCCACACCTAGTGCCACATCAAATGACCAGACCCATAGGTTATGAAGTGTAGTGATGTTGCATGTTTGTCTGGGCATGTTAAGTGCAGAGCAGTTGAGGAGTATGCACTCCAGTGTCTCCAATGGGGATGTTGCATCTTGTGTATGAGGATGTATTTGTATGTATGTATTTATGTATTAATATCTATATATCTAAGCTTACTTTTTCTCTAAGGCCCTTTCTACAGGGTGTTCCCGCAGTGTTCAGAAGGTTAACCACATTTACTAGGTGAGACAATAATTCAAGGAATGAAGCGATACTGTATGCTTACCTTGTTAGGCAGGCACAGGACAACTGAGGAGTAAGTGTTTAATGTCTTCAGTAAAAAAAATTTTAATACATGGGCCCTAAGGGTGAGCAGAACCTGGAATACAAGAGCTTGCTGTGTCTGCTGAACAAGAACTTACTCTTGATAAACAACAAGAGCCAAAACAACCTCAAATGACATATCTTCAGATGCCTCTCTCAAATCCAGAACTAGTCCGACCAGTGCATCAAGGCCAGGGTGATCATCCAGAAAAGGAAGAAGAGGCCAAGCGACTGTCTGGAGCACCTCGATGACAAGAGGAAGAGGACCATGGTTCAGCCAACTATACAGGAGACCATGACTTGACTGTCTAGATTCACCAAGGCTCTCTTTGAAAAGAAAGTCAGTAAATCTAATTATCATTCTTTCAACTTTGTCTAAAAGTCTTTATGTCAGTCACATATGATGTAACGTAATGAATTTGTATTTCTTTTTAGTTTGTTAATCACCTTCTCTATGGACAACATGTTGCCACTCAACAACATCGACTCTGATTCATGGAAGGACTTTATCAACACCTTGTTCCTGGTCAATATGTAAAGTTTAGACGGACGCTTACCAGGCATATTGAAGACAGGTATGTTTCTCTTGGCTATTTAACCCTGACAGAAATCAAGATTCAGGGTCACATTGACCATATTGATATAAGCATTTGCGAATGCACATTCTAGTTATTGAAGTTACATATATTTTTCGAGTGACAAATAAATATACATTGTAAAACATTAGTATTACTTATTATATCTTTAAATAAACTTTTTAAGGCTTGATGAGAAGAGAAAGCACCTGAGGAATGTCCTCAACTCTGTACAGTGGGTCTCTACTATGGCAGATGTTCGGACATGTGCCCACAGGTAGGCTTTAATTCTAATCAAATTACTTTTACTTCAGTTAAAAAGAACACTAATAAAAAGTGAGATATTTGAATTAATTCATTACAATGCTCCTAAAATATAAATGAAAATTTTATAGAAAAAGAATACATTTCAACTGAATCAATGCAAAGTATTCCATAATCCATTTCATTTCAGGTCGTTCATGGGGATGAACATATACTGGATTGACCAGGAAACCCTCCTCAGACAGAAGTCAGTCTCAGCAAGTAGATGACTCATTGAATGACACACCTTTGACGTTCTTCCGAAGGAGATGTACAAGGTCCACTTCTAATTCGCAATCAAGTCAAAGATCTGTAGTACTACTAATGACAATGGCAGCAATTTCGATAAGGTATTTAAGTAAATTCTCATTATTCACATTCCTTTACTTTTCTAATTATTTACATTTTTCATTATTCTATAACATTGAATAAAAGGCATGTTAATGGTGTTTCATTGTGCAGTGTCCTTGGCAAAGTGGATGAGGAGCTGCCTAAAGAGGTCCAGGAAGAGGAAGAAGGTATGGACCAATAATGAGGATGTCATTCAGGCTGAGGATCTGGTATCAGCATTGGAAGGAAAATAGGGATTATTGATTATTTCTTGATTTCTTTCACATTTTACAAGTCATGTAAAGTATCTTATTTTCACTCAAACATACTAATCAAATATATTTAACATTTATTTTCAGCCAGTTCTACGGAAGATTCTGAATACGTACTGCCAAAGCACACAAGGTGCGCCACACACCATGAACCTAGTAGCCACCTCTGATGCTGAAAAGGCCTTGAAGGACTCACCATCCTACAGGAAGATGTACCGGACCACTTTTAGTAAAACTAGGGAGCTGTGGAATAAGCAGGCAAGAAGTTCACAAACCTCAGACACCATCAAGGCCGAGACAGGGATGCAGCTGACTGTCCCCACCATTATGAGATGGAACTCCATCTAGAATGAAGTGTCTCGTCTGGTCAACATCTTTCAAGACAGGGAGAAGCTTCATGGACTACTACGGGTGTGCAACATTCTTGGGGTACCTTTGTTATCTTCTAGTGAGTAATTTTCTACTTTCCTTTTTTATTTTACTTTTCTTTTTGAAAAGGTATAAATGTTGAAACTTAAAAAATAATACGAAATAAAAACTATAAAATTTGAGTGCAGGACTAAAATATTCACTGTTCTTCTTTCAGTTGATACTTGCTTTTTCAAAGAGTATCTTGAGATGATGCATCAGCAAGGGGAGGACAAAGCCTACATGGGGGCACTTCTGCCCATCTTGCTCATCTCTCTTAGATTGCTGAGGGCGATGAAGGAAAGCACCAATGTCAAGATATGTCAGCTGCTAGTAGCTGCTGTCTGGAATGGCATCAAAAGCAAGTTTGGTCACCTTTTTGATGACATAGACTTCCTCCTGGCAGCTGCACTACACCCTCAGTTCAAATTGGGCTGGATGAGAGTGCTGGAGGACAACGTCATGTATTAAGTTGAGGAGATCACAGCCAAGGTGAAGAAGCAGATGGTGATTATGGTGAAGATTCTGGTGGACTTGGGCAAGGAACCAAGCAGCAGTGAGGGTGAGAATGACCAGGATAAGGACTTCTTTGGGGCTCTCTATGAGGGCTGGGCAAAAAGCAAAGAAACAAGGAATAAAATGGTGGAAACATTTCTCAGCAAGAGGCCTGTGAAACCCTTGATCATCAACAAATACTCGTTCCCAAGCCCGGCACTGAAGGACTTGCTCATATAGTTTGATACACCTATCCCTTCCAGTGCAGCCAAAGAGTGGCTCTTCTCTTTTCGAAATGCTGGTTCTCTTGAACGGAAAATGAAGTATTATTGAACTTACTATTGATTACTATTTATATCACTTATAATGGTGTGTTTTCAATTAGCTGTTTGTGTTTCATATCAAATAAATATTTTTCACTTATAATAAATAAAAGGACTGAGGACCGAAGACCAAGTCAGTCCTAGTTCCTTTCTTCAGGAAGGACCATGACTGAGACTGTCGACCCATTTTGAGTCAAGGAATGGGACTGGAACCATTGGCCTTTTTTGAGGACAGGGTGCCCAGCTTTGAATATTTCATAATGCTTCCCCAAGCCAAAATATACCCAATGAATATAAACAGAATAATCAATGAGTCTTATATAAGAGTAACAACAGATTACTATACGATAAATTTATGTTTGGTAAGCTATTCACAACATATTTTAGACCAAAACTGGAGCAAAGTCTAGTCACAGCACCTAAATACTAAGCACAGACAATTGATAGAGAAGGTACAAAGAAGAGCAACTACAATGATTTCCGAATTAAGAAGACTGAGCTACAATGAGGAGCTGAGAGCTAAAGAGCCACCTAAAATGGAAGCAAAGAGGGGGGTGACACCCGATAACAGTCTTCAAGTTTCTAAATCAGCCAGACAATATTGAGAGTGACCAGTTCTTTAAAAGATATAGCACCAAAGTAACCAGAGGCAATGACAAGAACATGGGCAAAAAATATCATTAGAAAGGATGTTAAGATGCACTTGTTTAGTATACATATAGTGAATGTTTGTAATATGCTGACCAAGGAGACTGTGAATGCCAGCACTTTACAAAGGTTTAAGAGGCTACTTAATGCTATATAAAATTCAGGAGACAGGGCCCCATGAGAGTACAGACTTCTTCGTGTACTGCACAAACAGATAACTACATGGGTGTAATTCTCATAAATAAATTACACACTAGGATGCCAGTTGTTGAATTCACTGCAAGAAACTTTGAGTGAAGAGATTCATGATCATGCACTGATAAATGAAGAAATAGTGTATCAAAAAGGTTATAAGAACTTTCATCGAGAGCTGCAATTCTTATTTTTCATTATCAACTTAGGATACAGCAGTGACAAGAAAATCAAACTTGAATAATGTTGCATTCAAGGTAAACTTATTTCCATAAATACATAACAGATAAAAAGATAATTTCCATTTACCATTGACTACAAGTAACGTATAAACACACATAAACAACTCCCTGGACCTTTCTGTCTCATTATCTCACTTTAAACTTCAAACAGTGTAACACTTACCCAACTCACTGCAGTGGTAGCCATCCCCATCAAACCCAGCATTACACTGACATGTGTAGGTTTGGCCATAGCTGTCATAAATACACTGAGCATTGGGGTGGCAGTTGTTGACCTCATTGCATGAAACTTGTAATGGGAAAAAAAAAATGATATATAAGCACAGCAGAAGCAATAACTCAGCTGTGGGTTACATTCTGATTAAATTTTATAATTTGTCATAATATAGTAATCTTATCTCACCATCATTCTAGAAAACTGAAATGGTGAAGAAATTCTGCCTATCTCTCCATTAATATTATCATTAGCTCTATCCTTATTTCCATATATGGATCAAGTGCATGCACTTTTTGTGGGAATTAAGTTGTAGAATTGGATCCTCATACCAAACCTTGAAAGCAAACAAAGGCAGCAGTGATACCCATTTCCCTGAGGTAAACTTACTTGCTGAGAAAATCTAGTACAGCAGGTTTGGGGATCAAACTAACTTTTTATAACTGCATATGAAGTATAACGGCATGCACTATCTATACCATAACAGTCATAGGATAAATCACAATCACAAAAATGTTCAAAGGTTTATCTAAAGTATGATATTACTGAATTATTGCAATATTGGGTAACTTTTTCCACATATTGTCATATCTATCCATCTATTTCTCTATTTTTCTAATGCCTATTCCCCTCCGAGAGTTGTCACCAAAGGGTAAAAGTGTTTCCACTTATCCTTGTGCTTACATGCCTCCCTTGCATACACCATTCCATGCATTCTTCCACCATTTCTCTCCCTCCATTAATCTTCCATTCTATTCCCCCATGTCACAGATGGTCTTCCTTTAAAAATAGTACCTTCAATCATATCATCATATACTCTTGCATTCTTTCCACATGCCCAAACAATCTCAAAGTATTACATTCTGCCCACTCTACCACATCAAAATTCATTCTCTTTGCACACCCTGCCATACCAGATTTCTCATACATGCTCCACAGACAAACATCAGTCACATTCTCCCTCTCACACACTGGACATCACCCAAAACTACAACATTACAAATACCATTTCAATGTATTTTGAGACTCTCCATGCCCATAATGCAACTACCATAAAGAAGACACCAAGCACCTACTTCTCAATTACCCTGCACTCTCTGCAAACAGATGCACACAACAACAACACTTTATGAACCTTGTTCCTGACCAATGGATGCAGCCATGTTCCTAAGTGCTCCAGATGCCTTATAAACATAGAAGGGACTCCTAGGGCAAGAAGTTGGTAATCAAACAATATTTAATGATTCTTACTGAGAATACTGGTAATGAGGGATTAAGGGGCAGTGGTGATGTGAGATGGGGATGGAGTGAACAGTTTGTCAAACTTTCCAGAATATGATTAATCATTTTAGTATGTAATATTTATGTCTGTTGATGTAATAAGCCATTATAATACCTATCTAATGTTTTCATGTTAAGTAGACATCACTTTTATGGTACAATAAGATCATGAAAACTTGGTGTTCCTAATAAGGTGACTGTCAGAGGCTGGACTACAATAAGAATCTAATGCCATGTTGATTTGATATCATTAAAGGAATTATAACTGAAAAAACTACAATGTACTTAAATATTTAATTATCAATCGAAAAAGGAATATTAAAAAAAAAATTTTAATTTTTCAAATCTGTCCCTATCACAAAAATTTAGTACCATGCACTGAATTTTTTCTCTAATTCTTAGATGCCCTAATTCTTAGATGCTGCTCTTGCAAAACACTGATTTGCTTAACCATCATTCTACAGGAATTTATATGGGTGAGACTTTTCATATTTTCTAGTTATCTATATATCTATATCTCTGATGCCTGTTCCAACTGGAACTCCCTCAAAGGGATGGCCACAGCAATGGAGTCCCCACAGCTAAAAAACTCCAGTGCCACTTCTTAGCCTGTAGTGCCTCACCCTTAACAGGCCACTAGCAGGGGGCAAGTCTAGTGCAGTGTTTGCAGGGGCTCCTACCTAATGTTTCTAAAATTTACTTCTATCTAATGCTCCTACCTAATACTTCTACCTCATGCTTCTGCATAAATGTTTCTACCTACTACCTCTACCTACTGCTCCAACCATTTTGCCAAAAGGCAGGGCTAGCACACAGTGCTCACCGCAGGAAAATCTAGAGTTATGAAGAATGAGCTGCATGAGTTAAGTGTTGTCAAGTGTTACATACGACAAGGAGAGATTGTATGTTTGTGGACAATGCCAGTAGTCCACATATCAGTGAGGCAGATAGGAAAGAAACCTACCTACATCAGAGGAATGTAACATGACAACCACAAAAGTGCTGGCTCACTAAACAGATGTCACTAACCCTCCCTAAACCCAAGCGGGTAGTACTGGTAATATACCTCCCTGGTCGTTGGCTGCCTCCCAACTACTACCTACTTTGAAAGTTTCAGTAAATATTTGCAAATGCAGTATACCTGTAGTATAATAGACTTCAATATATCAGAATTTAGCTTCCAACAGACCCTCTGGACCCCACAAGGCAAAGATTGGGATCTAACAGAAATTTTCATGAAATTCCATTACATCATAAATTTAGTCTGATAAGTTAAGATCCCAGGAGAGAGTTTGGGATGTAACAGAATAGTTCATTAGTTCCAAAACTCTATCAAAACTGAGTGTCAGGAAAATATGTGACAGAATATTGTAAATCACCTCTGAGTACTTTGCCTTTATCTTACTGACATACAAAGTTCTCTCAACCATATAAACAGTTTTACATTGATTTACAATAGTTTAATGCTGCAATATTATCATTTATACCTCTTCATCTTCAAGATATAACAAGACCTACCTTGGTCACTGCCTGCCAGTATGAAATAAGTGTACTGTTTTTTCAACATAAAAACAAATTCAGTGACAGTGTTCTCACAAAATCACAGTATTCTTTTTGTAATATAAAGGCACAGTCTTTTTGTATTAATTCATGACAGACAAGAGTGCTATCAATGTTACATGTGCTAAGAGGTCCAGGGAATACCTTAGCAGTGCTGAAAAGCCAAAAATGTTTAAGCATCCTGAGCATGAAGATGGTAGCTTGTGCCTTAAGCATGCCCCATTTCTCATCTGGAGGTGATTTATGTGACTCCAGGCAACCCTGGATATATTTCCTTCTAATTCAGAGCAGTCTGCTCCACCCTTAACACGTCTAGCCAGAGGGATGGAGTAATCCTAAACAGTAATTTTCATCAAAAGAAAAAAAGGTTGTTTCCAATACACTTGTTGATGTTTCACTTATTAATGTTCCTGAGTAAAACCTGGGATGTAACAGAATTTGGCTTCTCACAGACCATCCTTCCCTCCAGTTGGTCTATTAGAATGGTGTTATACTGTATATCAATGTAATGTTAAACCTTAGCAATCATATATCAACAAGCCAACTCTTTTCAAAATGATCTACAACAAAAATTTTCCCACTTCAAGCTATCTTCTACATGCAGTGATAATAATCATGATGTGCTGTTGTGCAAACATTACCAGACTGTATTCTTCCTCCTCCTCCTCCTCCCTTAACAGAGTAGTCGTAACTTGGTGTGTTATCAGCTCGACAGTCATGATGATTGTAGTCATAGGCATAACCCAACGGGCAGATACATTGGCCTAAGTAACAATCTGGCAATGGGCGATCTTCTGTTGGATCAAAAACCAAAGAGAATGATGAATAGTGGGTGTTGAGGGAGTTAAGAAAGAAATAATATTGTTGACTAAGTGTAAAGAGATAGTGAGTGAGCAAAGGTAGTGGGAAGGCTGCAGTAATATGGATTTTTTGGAAATACACAAGAGATTTAATAAATTTCTTTGCTATCTATGGAAACAATGATTTTGAAGTAAAGTCAGAGATGATAAAGTCTGCTAAAAGATGATTTATTAAGACAAATACATTTCTGATTAATAAAGGGGTAACTGTTGAGAAAGACAAAGGTCATAAAGTGGTTAATATATATCAGTTTAACCTAGATACACTACAGTATTTGTTATAGTAAGTGCTGTCATTCCCAGAAAATTCTAACTAACACAAAGGTTATTATTACTATAATCATAATATAACCATGGGAGGGATGCTGAGGATACTGGAAAACTCTAAAAAACTGTATAAGATGAAGGGTAATTGTTCTAAAGGTAAAAAACTGTCTAATATCAAACATAATCATTTAGCAGCATTCTGCTATGGAAACAGACTATAAAAAATCATTTTCCTTCTCATTTCTCTAACCACAGCATCCAGTTCTCTATCCTCTTTTCACTCTATTTTTTACCATGAACTTACTGTTACTAGTGTCATTCATACAACATTTTCAAATACCTTGCAAAAGTTGACTTTTAAAGCAGGAAAATAATGAGATTATGGACATTCCTAATTTCCCCTCCTAAGACACATAATTTAGGATCTATTGCTAGCAACTAATGAGCACACACAATGAACTACACTTAAAAATTTCAATTCTAGCATGCTAAAAATTGGCAAGTCTTAATATCTGGCACTTGAGATGATACTGATATTCAAAGAAACCTTCTGTATTTTAACTTCTGTGTAATCAACTATTACGGCCTTAGTCTACACAGTGCATTTAAGTCTATAAATATCTACTGTTCTTATGTTTTTAAAAACTTAATCAAACTTATACATATACTGGGAAAATAAACCCCAGAGGTTAAATCATAATTCATGCAATCCACTATCAAGTCTCTTAGTGTTCAATAAAAAGTTGCTTGTGCTTATCAAAGCTGCCTTCCTGTTTTGGGTTTGCTGCCCAATTTTTTGCAAGGTGCTAGTTCATTGCTTACTCTATTTTGGGCCTGTGATAGTTGCACCCATTGCACTCATTATTTCTATATTTTGCCCTTATAATGGTATCCAGTATGCATCCAAAATTCAGGGGTGAGCATAATAGTGTTAACAGTATGAAGAGAAAGCACCTTTTCTTAGTTTTCCAGGTGGAAATTTCATGGTGCAAAAATTTTTGTGCTGGCTCTTCAATGATTCATGAGATAAACATGCAGCATGAAAAAATAATGAAATGCTATGCTGAAAGTAAAACAAACAAGGATATTACTAAGCATAAGAAAATGGATTAGCAAAATCAGCCAACCTAAATACCCTGTGTATGAATGGTTCAAGTACCACAGTAGTGAAAATGTACCAGTCTCTAGATCCTTCACTATCAACTAGGTCTAATGACACTTCCAGCACTTCATAAGTAATCATCTGTCATTACCTTTGTCTAAATGGGATCACAATCAAAGATCTTATAGCAAATGTAATAAATACGAGGTATCTAAAATCCATAACTTCCAAATTCCAGCAACTGCTTGGTCCCTTGGTTGCCAGATTTGATCTCTTCAATTGTACCTGAACTAAAGATCTCAAAGGCAATTATGATATTTGATTGTCTGAAGAACAATATACAGTAATAACTTTTACATCAAATAACAATACCATATCTAAACAATACTCACTTGCCTAATCTAAATCTATTTTCTAGCAACTTACCAATTACTATATCCTCACAAGTGTTGAGGGCAGCATTGAAGTTGTACCCTTCAGGACATGTGCATTTTGCAGCACTGCAGTATGGCTTCAAGGAAGGCTTACCATTATCTACTGGAGAATATGAAAATATTTTGCAACATAATTATATCAGAAGTTAACTTTAATATGCAAAGAGCATAACTGAAACACCTGTTACTTTCTGAAATAAAAGAGAAAAATATTTCAGTAGATAACTGCAATTATATCTTAAAACTCAAAAGTATCATAGTGATACAGCACTATCACTATCAAGCCTTGTAAGTTAACTGCCACAGGTCTCATCAGTGTTATCCCACAAGCTCTTGCTGTATCCTTTCATAGGTTATACCAAATTTCTCAAACAAAAACTTTACTAATTTTCTGCCAATTCCACCAATGTCCTCCCACAGGTTCTATCAGTGTCCTTCCAAAGTAATTACTAGTGTCATCCCAGATGCTTTACCTACTTCCTCCTACAGGTGCCACCAGTACATTCTGAGTAACTGCCAGATTCCTTCTATAAATTCCATCTATTTCTAACCAGTATCCTTACAAATTCTTTACCAATATCTTACTAACATGATTCATCAGTGTACTACCTGCAGTTCTACGAGAATTCGTCCACTTATACAATGTGTGAAGGGAGTTCTACACTTTTAGGACCCCATCTCTTGAACTTGCCTCACTGTCATACAACTTTTTAAATTTTTGTCTACTGTTTATGTTCACAGTTTCCTTACTTAATCCATTCATCCACAACTCTGAGAACATAAAAGTACTTCTTTTCATGTCTTCCAAGAAGTTTCTTGCTTAATCTCTTTACATAACCTCTGGTTACTCTTTCTTTACATCTTTCAAAGAACTATTCACTGCTGACATTGTCAATCTGGTTTAGGAAGTTGAAGGTTGTGGTCAAGTCTCCTTTTATTTTTAACTTTTTTACTGTGAACAACTATGTAGCATCTAACCTCTCCTTGTTATCCATTTTCTTATTTCAGGTATCATCCATGTTACCATCCTATGGACCTTCACCACTACATCTTCATGTTTCATTAATGTAATAAACATACCTAAGAAGGTTATTCTTAATCAGGTTCAATATTTGTTGCAAATAATCTAATGAACATCTTTTTATCTATGTACTAAAATATATCTCTAATACCATTCAGTAGACAATATGCCTCCTTAATAATTCTTACGATGAGGTGATCTGACAAAAGATTGGATACATCTTCAGGGCCGAAGAATCATATTGAGGAAATGCAGCTGCTACTATGAACATGTTGCCCTAAGTCCTTTTCACATACAGATTCACATACCTTGTATTATGCCTCACTGGAATCATATCAAGGCCTTCTTTCACTGTTTCATCTTCATTACTTTGCTTTTGTTTTCATTGAACTTCCACAATTATGTATCTGACCATAACATGAAATTATTGAAGAAATTTGTAAGAAAGGATGTAAAAAGTACTTATAAAATATAAAAGTAATGGATAGATAGAACAAATTGTTGTGAGTTAGTGAATAGGCAGCCCCATGAGTACAGAATTCCCTCCCTGTACAGTACAATTTTGTAATGACAAACAAATAGATAATTAAACTGAGAATGGGACAGAGGAAAAGAAGGCCTAGTTGAGTACTGTTTAGAAAGAGATAAGCTGCAGGAATCTTGTGTGACATGACCTTAGGACTCAATACTGTCTCTAACCTGTCACCAGATCTTCACTTTTGGAGAACTTTGAAGGAGACAAATTGTCCCTTGGCAAATATTAAGAGTGGATCTACGTATACAGAAAAATAATGCTCAGCAAACTACTCAGTGTACATTAGGACAATACTAGAATACACTTCTCAGATTTGCTCACCACAGTTAAAAAGGCACAAAGAACTAAGAGGGAAGATCCAGAAGAGGGAAGCAAAGATAGTACCAGAATTTTAACAAATAAGTTACAGTAAGAGGTCAAAGGGCATATCTTGCAACCCAAGAGCCCATGTTATGGGGCTTCTGTAGCTTCAAAGCTGCGATCGACATGGGATAGGGTAAAGTGAGCTTCTTTGGGATAAGAAGGTTACTGATGAGACTGAACTCCTTTCCATCCACTGATTATGATAAAGCCTCATCAAAGGTAATTCTAAGCGGAGCCCAGGAAAATATGTGAACAATGCACATGGTAACCAGTGGTGATATGGTCAGTGCAGTCAGCTCACAAATGAAAGGTCCCAAGTTTGATTCCTGAGAAGGGCAAGACAAGAGGACACATTGAACTCTGTAGTCCTTGCTCATCTAGGGTTAGTCAACTGTTGTGACTGACATACGTACAGGTTTAAAAATCAGCTAGATACTGTCAAGTATGGACTGCTAGAGTGTGAGGAATGGATGAATTCTTTATTTCTGGTTGGGCATTGGTAGCTGATCATGAAAAGGTTCAGATGAAAGGAGTCATGTGCTGTTGAAAAGAATTAGGAGTCAAGCATGTTGCAGTTCTAGACAGTAGTTAGTAGGAAGCCACCAAGCAGGGAGGTATATTACCAGTACTACCTACCAGGCTTACCAGTACTACCCACCAAGCTTATCAGTACTACCCACCAGGTTATCAAGAGGGTTAGTATCAGCTGTGTTGTGAGCCAGCATTTCAGGGGTAGTCAACTTCCATTCCTCTGACACAGGTAGCTGTTTCTTCCTTCTGCCTCACCCATTAGTGGACTGCTGGCATACTGTCACACATCACACTTGACAATGTTTAACTCACACAACTCATTCTTCATAACTCATGATTTTACTGCAGTGCGTGCTATGTGCTAGCCTCATCTTTGACAAAATGGTAGGAGCAATAGATAGAAGTAGTAGGTAGAAACATTAGGAAGGATCATTAAGTAGATACATTAGGATGAAGTGACAGGTAGGAACATTAGGCAGGAGCACTGGGTAGAAGTAGCAGGTTGGAACATTAGGTTGGAACTTTAGGCAAACACATTAGGTAGAAGTAGTCAGTAGGAAAATTAGGTAGGAGCCTCTGGAAACACTGTGCTAGAGTAGCCCTCTGCCAGTAGCCTGTTAAGGGTGAGGCACTAAAGGCGAAGAAGCAGCACTGCAGTTCACTAGTTATGGAGACTCTTTTGCTATGGTTACCCCCTTGAGGGAGTTCCCGAAGGGAACAGGCATCAAAGATATAGATAGACATGTTGAAGCAGAATTGCCCTGGAAGTATTTCTGTTTCACTGTGCATATGCTGGATGTTGGTGCTTATTAAGCAACCACTGATTATTCTGAGTATTGCATCTGACACACATACAAACCTCGAGGCACTGACGTGGTGTCTGTCTGTGGCTCACAACGATTAAGTTGACGATTGTGGATGAGGTTTCCAGGGCACCAACAGACACTAAAGAGGCACTCAGGTTTTGACCACTGTAGAGGAAAATGAAAAACTATTAATCATAAGCAGATAGTGAGGACCAAATGAAAAGATAGTCAAATAAATGCCATACTAAAGAGTACAATGGTATATAGATATAAACTTATACAAGAACTCAATTCTATGGTTCATAATATTCAAAGAATTTCTTTGCTGAGGAAAGAAATCTAATTATGTCATATGAGAGTAGAAGCTGAAACAAAAAAATCTCTGAAAGTTTTAGGAATATCAACTTTAGTCCCACCTCAAAATCAAAATGGATACATTGTGTCTCAGTGTCGTATTTCTCTTAGGTTAACCAAGAGTATAGCATCCAAGAAGAACAGTCACATGATCAAATTATTATCTATACCTGCCAGGTGAGATAAAAGCAAGTGTTTACAGGAGGCCTTAATTAGGATTTTATGATAAGTGCCATCAGGATAGCAGTCCTATCTTCAAAAGACACTTTTATCAATGAAGCACTATCTTATTAGTTTCAGTGGACTTAGTAAACTTTCACAAAATCAGAGCATAATCAATATTTTGTTCCATATCACTTCTGTTCTTTTGTGAACAGGTGCTTCTATTCCAAATGATGTCCTGAGTTAAGTGTGCAGGCTGACTGTGGCTATTCTAGATAATCATGTACCCTCAGTGTAGCAATTTTCTGTAAATTTTAACAAAAAATCTATTTTCTCATTCTTAAGACCTTCCACAAAGCCTCTCCATCAACCCTATCATATGCCTTCTCCAGATCCATAAATGCTACGTACAAATCTAACTGTTTATCTAAGTATTTCTCAC
>JAYMFT010000611.1:0-32426 GCA_038088735.1 Panulirus argus | reverse complement strand
TACATATTCACACTTGCTCGCCCCCATCCACTCCTGATGCCACCCCGCCCCACGGGAATTAGCATCGCCACCCCCCGGGCTTGCGAGGTAGCGCCAGGAGACAGATGAAATGGCCACATTCGCTCACATTTAGTCTCTAGCTGTCATGTGCAATGCACTGAAACCACAGCTCTCTTTCCACATCCAGGCCCCACAGACCTTTCCGACTACTGTTACTACATAGCTTAAGTGGGTAAAGTGGCAGTGGGCAGGTGGTACATCAGTGGTTTAGCATTAAGTATTGGCGCACCTGTCCCTTCCAAGTTCACAGCCCAGTCGAGGATGAAGTGTTGTGGCCGCGTCAGTAGTGGAGAAGGTGTAGTGGGAGGTAGAGCGTGAGTGGCGTACTAGTGGTTAGAGTGGAGGTTGGTGTAACCGGAGGTTGGGCGTGGGGGTGTGGAGGGGTTGGCAAGGGACCAAACAGGCCCCACCTCCTGAGGAATCTAGACCAGGACCTGCCATACACGGCGCTGTCTCGGTGACGCCCTTCCTGATCAGCAGGGTTAGGTGCGCTGGTGTTGTGTAGCGTCGGGTTGGTGGACGCTGGTGCGGTGCTGGTCGCCAGTGCTTTTGTGTTGGCTCACCGGTGAGTTGACGCTGCTCAGCGCGTCGCTGGTGGTGTGTCCAGATCCGTCGCTGCCCAGCTGATGGCCAGCTGGGGAAAGACCTGACGAGCCTCGCTCTCTGCCATCTGGATGGTTCACTCCTCGTCTCAAGGGTTACTGGTCAAGGTTGACGGTAGAAAATCGGTGCAGAAATATATGTTGTGAGCGTCGCTAGCGTCATCCTTAGATCTTACTGGTACAGCCCATCAGGGACTTAAGGTGTGGAGATCTTCGTTACTGCACGTGACGGACTCCTCCGTAACAGTCGCTGCAGGAACCAGGCGTTACGCTGCCTCACCGGGAGGCCGACTGGATTTAAACTGGTTTAATTTGAAAGTTGAACAACAAGAACACTGGTGACTCACTTCGCGAAGAACAAGAACAGTTGTGACTCGTCTGGTGAATGGCAAGCCAAGAAATGTACGACCATTTAAACGGAAAGACTCTGAACTTCGTGAACGTTAGAATATAAAACAGAAAATAAACTTGGATTTCATAACTTGAAGTGATTAATGTAAACTGTAACCATCTGTGATGATATAGATTATGAACTTCATAAACATGAAGGAAACAGACTTTATAAACTGACACAGAGTTGTAAACATGATGACTATGTACTCGCTAAGATGAAAGACGTGAGGCCGTCAGCTTGACGAATATGAGCTTGCAAACGTAAAAATACCTTACAAGAACTTGTTTACGTAAAGACTGACAGTAATGAATGCTCAACTTCTGATCGGTGAATATGACAACCTAATTCTATTCCTTGTGAACATGACTTTGAACACTTGAACATGGCTACTTACATGTGAATATGATAATTTAGAACTTGTGAACATGAGAAATCAAAGCTATTGAACATGACTTGGAGCTTGTGAACATGAGTCAGAATATGATCCGTAAACTGAACGAAGATGCGAACATTAAGAATACTTTTTGTGAATGTGGCCGACTGTTGACAACACGTTGGAGGTGGTTAGGCTGGTGCGACTGACGGATGACAGAGAACCAGAACGATCTATGATTCGTCAGTACTTAAACCGTGCCGTCATTGGGAAATGCTGGGCCGTCATTGCTTAAGACTATAACGTCATTATCCATACTGTGCCATCGTCACTTGTGATTATGCCACTCAGTGTGGTCATACTGTGCCATCCTGACTGGTGATTGTGTCATCATAATACAGTCCTGTTCTGTCATCACCTGACATCATCACCGCGCCTCGCTACTGTTCTACAGTAAGTACCCCGATATCACTACTAAGTACTTAACTTTTAGTTATCGCTTACTGACGCTGTTGCCTTCGTGGCACAGCGGTGTAACATCACTTTTAAAGTGCAGCATCACTTAAAGGGTACGTCACCATCAGCCACCGTTATGTTATATGTGCGTGAAAATGAGTTACCAGTACGTAACGCCGCGTTATCGTTTCTTAATGACGTTTATTCGTTTCAGACGCTAACGATTTCGTAACGCAATCGTTACGAAACAGTTTCCGTTAAGGAAGACTTTCACTAGCGTGGTGTACACAAGAGGTTCAGCGACTGCCGTGCACACGGGTTGGGTAACTGCACTCGTTAGGTTGCCTGGACGCGCATCAATCCTCCCGCTGTACAGAAAGCAATTAGATAATCATAATCTAGAGATTCCTCGGCCTATGCCAAGCAAATATGCTCACGAACCTGACCTCCACAAGCGATTAATCTACCGTGTTAGTGGTTGAGTCATCATTCGTAGATACGTACGTCATTGTTCTTAAAGGTGTCACTGGTCGTAGGTATAGAGTCAGGTCAGGGAACGGACCGACGTGCGTCATGCATACCGGCCAGGCGCCTGCAGCAGTCTAGGATTATGTTCATGGAAGGATCTGACACACGACCTGGGAGGGGACGGCATTGGAGTGAAGAGCTGAGTGAGAACCTGCGTCACTCTTATTTCCATTCTCCCGTCCCGAGGGTAGTGGTCCCGTGAGCGAGGAACAGCGACACGCTAGAAACGTGACCTGTAGCACGTGTGACCATCGTGCTGACCTCTGCATTAACAGTCATGTGGATGAGTTTTTGTCATGAGGAACTCCAGTGTACCTGTGTCCTGTGAGGTGGGTAGAGTGTGTTAAGCGGGACAGTTAGAGTGTGTTAGTGGGTCTGTTAGAGTGTGTTTGGTATGTGGGACATGTAAATGTCATGTAAAGTGAGTTAATGACTATTTTCATGAGAATAATGATGAAGAGAACGTTATCAGTCATTCAAGATTTTGCAGAAATATTAGACTTTTTACACCTTGAAAAAAAAAATATGAATAAAAGTTTTACTTTATAAGGCAGGTGGAAATTAGATGCCTTAGAACTTGATGAATCACAAGTCTGGAGGAACGATCGAACTCTCAGCATTAAGAGTGCCGGGATGGGAAGATTTTTTAATTAAAATCCTGATTAGGCAATCACAAAAAGCTGGGCTTTTGACGAAATGTATCCCTGACTACTTTACCTTTTTCCTTCGTCAGGAAACTTTCTTTCTAGCTTCAGGAATACCTGACATGACTCACACATCCTTGGACTCGTAAGGAAATACTTCCTCCAGCTCCAGTATCATCCTCTACAAGGCTACCAAACCTGTTTGGAAAGTTGAGGAAATAGTTCAACAAACTATTTCACATCGGTTCCTTGTGAAGCTGTGTTCCACTCTCTCTCCCTATCACTGTACCAACCCCAGAGTGACCCGCCTCCACAGCCGGGCACACCTGCACCAACAACGAAGCTCTCCCTGGCGACGGCTTGCCCCAACAAGACACGAATCGCCTCTAATATCCACTTGCCTCGTGTGAGTCTTCCAACACACCTTAATAAGATTAAGTTTATAGTTCACTCGACAAAGGAAGTGATGAATTAGATGTGGCACACTATTGAAGATCTGCAGGTGGTAGCTGCTCACACACGGGTATGTTATATCTTCACAATCAAGGATAATGGTGATTCTTGTTTAGTTCACAGCAGAGGCATAACAGCCACACAGCAGAAACGGATCGGCTACACGGAAGAGTCAGATCAGTCAACGTCAAAGATAAACTAGTGACGCATCAGGGATGACTGACAACGCTGCAGAGATGGATCCGTCACACAGCAGAACACGGAGCTTCTGGACATGAGCGATGACGGTCCACTGCGTCACAACACTGACGTAGTGTACCGTGTTATGAAGCCACAACATTGGCAGGTCAGAACACTGATGAGGAGCGAGAGTATACGTGGGATTAATGGAAAGGAAAAATAATATGAGACTTGATGGTTTATGACAAGGCTATCTGCTGGAGGACAGCCTTGTATATTAACCAGGCTTTCCTATCTTATTAGTAACGGAAATTTGGTCGTAAAGCAGAGGGCATCTTCCAGATACCACACTCCAGTGCGCAATAACCAAGAAGGAGCATAATGTAACATACGTTGGGATACTGCCACAGAAGTTTCACGAGAAAGTATGAACTGGAAATTGTACTGCAAGTGTAGTAGCGAATTCCAAGGGGGAGGCTGGAATCCGAAACGGGAGAGGATGAATTAATTCTTATATTTACAAACTTGGATGACTATATTCCTTTCTTGATAAGGCTGACCTGCTGATTACTGAGATCATTACAGTCGTGATGTAAAGCTTGTGTTAGTTCTCCTATTGACAACTTCTGTTGTTACTTTATTCCAGTATTCTACAACACTACATCTGTTCATGGTAGTAAGTCATCTCCTTCCTTTTAATCTTATGCTGTTATTCATGGTTGTTGAATCTCTGTTTCACGTGAAGAAAAAAGTATGCTATATTATCAAAGTTATTACGTGATTTGAAATGTTCAATGAGATCCCCTCAATGTCTGAAATATTTTTAGAGACTGATCTTTATGTCTTACAGTCTGTTGTCATAAGACTTATTTCTGAGAGAAGGAATTATTTTCTTTTATGATGACCGATATGGCAGGGCAAGCGATGGCCCAGTCATGACCATTTCGCGTAAAAACGTAAAAAAGGCGATATTTTATGAGTAAAACAATGAAGAAGTTAATCAGAGTTCCTAGAAGTTTGCGGGCCTTACCATAAGTGGTATAAGGGAAATTGGAAGAGGGAAAATCGAAAGAAGGTAGAACATTCCACAGATTCATTTTACAAGGAGAGAAGGAAGTATCATAAAGGCCAGTCATCGTGTGGCCGCTCTCCAAACAAACTATGGGAAGCAACAGCCAGACGCATGCCACGAGTTGTCGGCAGGGACGCACGCAGACAACTCACGAAATGATAGCCGTAGAATAGGGAGAGGGTAGCAACATTACGGAAGACAGGAAGGGGGGGTTTATGAGGTATGATTTGAGGTAGTGAGGGACTTGGGTGGTGAGGAAACTGGCTGTGAGAGGCACGGGTAGTGAGGGACGTGGGTGTTGAGGGACCTAACTATGAGAGGCATGGATTGTGAAGGACGTGAGTGGTGAGGAAACTGGCTGTAAGAGGCATGGGTGGTGAGGGTTGTGGTTGGCGAAGGGTATGGGTAGTGTTGGGCCTGGCTCTGTGGGGCGAAGGGAGTGCGGGTCGTGGCTTTGGGGGTCTTGGCTGTAAAGGGCGTGGCTGAATAGGAAAGCCAGATAACAGAATAATGGTCTCTGGCAAGGCAAGGTTATTTGCTGGAGGACATTAACAGTAGCGTAAAGTTATAGTGTGAACAGACAAAGACATGATGATAAGGCAGAAGGCTCATCTCCCTCCACCACCATTCCCTGTGGCACATCTGCCGGGAGGAAAATAGTTAAGAAGGAACAGTGTGCCATAGGAAGAGCATGTAAAGATGTGGAGATCTTATAGTAAAATGTGCGGTGTGTAGTATGAAGAGTGTAGCGACGTGGACATATTAAATTGTGAAAGGAAAACACATCCTCATCTACTGTCGTCAGCCAGGCAATCTGGGGAGGAGGCTTAGATCTATAAAGGAGACGTTGGTTTACACGTGTTCATTTCTCTTATGTTTCCCTTCCTGAACACTTCACTGACGATAGCTGATGTTTCTGAAGTATTTCTCTGTTTGGGATTTACATGTGTTGACAGTCTTCTTGCAAAATCTGGTGGCAGTTTACCACATTACTGCTGATGAAATTTACCCAAGACAGTATAATATGTCCTTCAGTCAATCTTCATACCGTTATTTCTGGTCATTATGTCTCTATCTAACGTGAAGTTATGTTGTCAAAAGTATTCACCGTTTTGAAAATTCCTGTTAAGGCGTGGCTGTAAGGGGCGTGGGTAGTGAGAGGCGTGGCTCGGATGGGCACAAGTAGTGAAGGGCGTGGGTAGTCAGGAGCGTGGGTTGTGGTGAGCGTGGCGGGAAGTGGCCGTGGCAGGGAATGTTCTTGTGTGGTGAGGGGCGTGAGTGGCAAAGGGCGTGGGGCAGTGGGGTGTGTGGAACGAGTGGCGTGGGTGGTGTCAGCATGGGCGTGGCAACACTTCCTTCTGTCTTCTGATTTTATTCCGTAATGATCAACTTTCACCTGCCACTGTCAGCCCACCTGTGTGTCTGGGTGTGCTTGTGTTTGATTTTATGTTTATTGATATGCTACTTATATGTGCTTGACTGTGACTTTGTTTCTGTGTATGTATGTGAATGAGTGTGTATATTTATATTGTTTTTCTATAAGTGTCTGAGCGCGAGTGCTCACATTTATTAATGTGTGTGAGTTTCTTTGTATTATCAGCGTAATTACATTTTGTAACTGTCTGTTTGTATAGTACAAAAGGGGAGTAGGGGAAGGTGTACAGTGATGGGCCCCATCTCTTGAGCTTATTCTACCATCATACAACTTTTTAAACTTCTGTATGTTGTCCACAGTCACAGTTTCACCAGTCAATCTATTCCAGTCATATACCACTCTCCTGCCACAGTACCATCTCTCTGCCTCTTTTCTGATGTGTCTCGCTCAGTTCATGTTACGTCATCAGGTTCTTCCACCTTGCATCTTTCTATCCACTGTTCATTGACGATATGAACTTGTTTAGAAACTTGAAAGTTATATTCAAGACACTACTTACTTTTCTCTCCACTGTGGACAAATTTATTGCCCCTAACTTCTCAGTGTAAATCAGCTCTCATTTCTGGTACCATCTTCTCTGCCTTATTTTGGAACGTGGACGTTTTGTGGTAATTTGTCATGCTTCTTTCAGTGTTATGACCAAACTGGATGAGCATTTTCTAGTCGTAGTAATGATATATGAAGCAATTCGATTGTTATAAATTTCCTGTAAATACTTAAAAACTGTCGTAATATTTACCAGTGGACAGAATATGTCCTTAACTGTTCTTTAAAAATGTACTCTGGCGACGGGTTATGTACAGGTGTGTGTGTGTGTGTGTGTGTGTGCAAGGGGTGTTGGGAGACTGGGTGAGGAACAGGTCCAGCGGGAGGAAGGGTCACTAAGGTCATGATTATCATTCATGTAGAGAATTTAGGGCATTTCCTCGCCTTCATCCCTTTCACCCCACCCTTTTATCTCTCTGCCTGTACTCCTCCTACCTGGTAACACTCCTCCTGCTGCCTGTTAATCCCCCTCCCCCTGCCTGCTTGTCACCCCTCCCACTGCCTGCTAATCCCCCTCCACTTGCCTATTAATCCCCCCCCCCCTCCTACGTGTGTCTGGCCCTGTGGACTTCACAAGGGACAGCGAAAGTTACCCCATAACAAGCCGCTGCTCTGCGGAAACGCATACAGAAATCCTCCCAGCGTGACCTTGGCACTGAGAGCCAGAACAATGTCCATAATTCAGTCATGTGCAGCGGCACCCCCGCGTCATACAGCCTGCTGGCACAGTGCCACACCGAGCTATGTAGGTCAAGCAACGTCACAGCGGCCGGGCGTGGACAGGTACAGCCAGAAAACAACGTAACTTGCACGGCCGAACGCAGCTTTCATGCGATCAACAGATGCATCCTGATGAGGGCGGCAGTCGCGCTGGCTGGCGTCACACAGCCTTTCCTGTACCTGGGAGTACAAGGGAGTGTGCATGGAGGCGTGTAGTAGTACATGGAGACGCATGAGAGTACACAGGAAAGCCAGATGGTCTGTGACGGGCTTATCTGCTGGAGGATATTATTAGTGTTCTAAATTCCTAATTTCATAAAAGGAGACAGACAGGATAGCGCAACAGAAGGTTCCACCGTGTTCTGGGAAACTTGCTGGGAAATTCGTCGTAGCAACAGTTACGCAGAGGCGTCGGTGCTCAGAGAGGATCGGTGTATCTGAACTGATGTCATGTGGGATGGAACGATGGAAAAATATTCTAAATGAAATTTTCTGATCTTGTGTTGTGCTATAACCAACACCACATTAAACAAAGAACCAACTCCACAATCAGCACAACTAACACTTTAGTCACTATTACAACAAACGCCACAACCAGCATCACAACCAGCACACTAGTAATGTAACCAACACTTGACAGCACTACCGCTGGCGTTGGGTAACCAAACGCGTTAGTTACACAGCTGTGCTAAAGGACTACTGTGGTGTCTTATAGACGAACCACCACTCCTGCCTCGCTCTTAAGCACCATTGTTGACCACTCTTCCACCACCATTTCTATTACCACCATTTTTCCAAACTTATAATAATGGAAATATATTGACAGCAGTATGAGCTCTGCCATCATTACCATGCTACGCCCACCCCACCTGGGTCCATCACTACCCCTGGCTATGGAGGCGAAGAGCCCCGAAGACTCCACGAGGCATCTCCACCCCGTCACCAGCACCCACCCCATCACTCCCCCTTCACCAACACCCACCCCACCATCACCACCACGGTTGACCCTGTACCCTATATGGAAGCAGCGACGTCACCCACCAGAAAAGCCGTCGTGTCAGGCCAGGTTAAGGCTCGTGGCTGTTGCCGCAGTGTCCTGGCTGCTGGCACTGCACCACCCTTGTTGCTGCTCACTCACTGTAGTGGTGGTGTGGCTGTGATGGTGATGTCATGTGGTCTGATATATAGTGGTAGTGACACGCTGTCGTGTTGAGTATGCTTTGCTGTGATGTGAGGTTGTGTAGTGGTTGGTAATGGTGGTCCTGCCATACAATGGTGTGGATGATGTATAGCAATAATGATTTGTAGTAGTGGAGGTGATATGTAGTCGTGGAAATTGTATGAAGTGATTGATGGTGACGAAGTAGAGTGAGAGTAGTGATGTATAGTGATTGAAGCATCGGATCATGCGGACCAGACTCGTGTTGAAGACCCGACCCTAGGGACCGCGCACAGTCTGTCCTGCTCCCTACACTTATATAGCTAGCTAGATATTTAAGTGTACACAGCAGAACAGACAGTATCGGGGGTCGGGTGATGGATTCATAGTTGAACATGATCCACCAGATTGTCTTGTCTGGTGAAATAATAAGTCTAGCACCCAGCTTATATCTCCCATCCACTGGTGACTGGTGCCCCTATATCTCCCTGGCCTTCTAGAAGTAAACCCTGGCCAGCCAGAGACCACTTCCTCGCCTTGGCCCCGTAGACCTTAAATATCCTCTTAACCTGGTAATTATGGCCCTTAACCACGCGCTCCTACACTACCCGCACTTTGACCCACATTATCTTCAAATTCTGCATAACGTGAACCCCAGCCACAGCTAGACCTGTTCCATCGACAGCCACAAGGTGGTCAATTAACTCCTTCATTGAACCTCGTTAAATATAATTATATATACCTTCACCCCGAGTTACCAACCTGTATCCGAGTTACCAAACTATACCCCGAGTTACC
The DNA here is from genome assembly GCA_038088735.1 of Panulirus argus. NCBI lineage: Eukaryota > Metazoa > Arthropoda > Malacostraca > Decapoda > Palinuridae > Panulirus > Panulirus argus. The sequence continues at coordinate 23,006 of JAYMFT010000611.1, read as the reverse complement.
AACCTGTGCCTCGACTTCCCGTTATACACGCTCTGTGTTTTTCATGGACGTACAGTTTCAAAGATGATCATGAGATGTGTATCATTCCCGTCTCAGTTGCTGCATGCATATTGGATCAAGTGTAACCCCCCCCACCTTGACTTTCCGCAAAGCCTGTGCGGTAATCCCCTGTACTGTCACTCTCCTCCGTACACCTACATAATTGTCAGAACTTGCTGTCAATATGTCGTCCTGTGGGACGCCTGGTTTAGGTCAGGTCCGGACTGATGACAATCTATCAATGTGATATATGGGACGACTTTCTATTACTTCAGAGATAACGTCACTGTATTCCTCGTCTGTAATCGATGTATCTCTCGTCCCCTGGCTAAAGTGTTGACTTTTGTTATACATGTTTTCTTGTTTTACCGAATACTGTTGTTTTCCTTTTCCCTGAACTCACCATTAGTAGGACCTGCCACCACCCGGGGCAGTCCTCCCCATGTATGTAGTAGACTCAGTAGACATAGATTTGCCTCGTGAAATTTGTTGTTGATCATATGTTCACGGCTCGCTGTTCCCCACAGGTTGCGGAAGGGGACGCCCCTCCAGTTTCTTCTGTACTCCTTCAGGTTCTTAAGACAGGATTGTTTCATTCCCGTGTGTGAGACCATTTTCCCTCGTAACCTAACCTAACCAGCAGTGAATCAACACGTCTTTGGCTTTCTTTTGTTTTCCGTAGACTGTTGTGTCCGACCAGCGCTTCTTCACTGTCGTATAGTTCTGAAGCAGTCCAAGCTTTCGCTCTCCATCTGATATGGGTGTCAAAACCTTTACATTATCAGTATATAATTTTCCAAGCGTGATACAGTTTTGGTGCCTCACAGACTCAGTGTCCTTCCTCCGGTCCCAGCGCTGCGTCATGCTGCTCAACACTTACTGCGCTGTCGCTACAGATGTTCACAGTAGTGCCAGTGAACAGGTGCCTCAGCGCAAACGTTTGCCTTTCTGAGCAAGTGTTAATCCCGCTGGACGTTGTTCTCCTTCGACCACAGTAAAGTAAAACGGATTTTTTTTACTCCCGTTTACAGTCTTCCTCGATCGCTGGTAAACTGATCAACTTCTAATTCTTCTCTTAGAAGCTTATGGTACCAGCTCCTTAGCTGTTTTCTTCCAGATCCCCATTATGCAGCAGACTTGATCCGTTTGTTTCCAGCCCTGTCCCCGCCACGCCTTTTGCCCCACATAAGAGTGATTCGTTTAATATTCATGCTCTTTCTCCTCACAGTTTATCCCCTTCACCTTCTACGCACCAACTTTAGACATACCACTTTTATTATCAGGCCGGGTCACTGTCTCGACCCGCATCCTGAGGGCTTGGGTCTAGGGCTGGCGCAACATCAACGTCGTCAAACATTTACACTTCGTGTTGTTGACTGACTTCGAAGGGATGGGCACGAGCCTCACACTGCCGTAAGGGACGAACCGCTCTGGTAACCGTCTACAAATGAGCTTTTTCGCTGACATGTGAACATCCTTCTGAAGAGCTAATTTGGTCCGCCGGTTTCATCTAACGACTACACCCACAGTGATTCTTTGTGGTTGAGACTCGACCGAAGGCTGAGGGAGCAGCCGAGACTTAGTCTCAGGGCTGGCCGTCAGGGACAGCACTCCAGGCATCATGATACAACCAACCCGGTGACTGATATAAAAGCTCCCTCACGCGGTCAGTATTGTTAACAAACATTTTCCAAACTTGCGCACGCTATAAAGGGACTTCAGTCACCTTGCTCTGAGAACAGTCCTGTAATAAAATGCTCAGACAGTGACAGCGAGGGATGATACATCTCGGGACGCTGTTACTTCCCCTGTTACTTACCTCTCAAACGTGGCAAGTTTTAATGTAATCTGTTTAATACCATCCAACATGTTGTGTCCTGGCCAACATTCCCAAACATTCAACCAACTTGGACTTACATCAGTCTTGACAACCAACATGGCTGTCACTATCTCATAGACCCAAGGGTGAAGATCTGTAGAGGTTTTGCGAAAAGAGGAAAGAATATCAATGAGAAAGTTGTTGAAAGTAAGTGAGCTTAGAAAAGGGACTTGTGTGAAGAAATACCAGGCGAGATTAAGTGCAGAATGGCAAAAGGTGAGATTAAATGAAGCAAGGGGAGTGGTTGAAAAATAGAAGGAATTTAGATGCTTGTGGCATGCAAAAGGTGGGAAGTGGGCAGATTAGAAAGAGTAGTGAATGGTGGGATAAAGCAGTAAAGTTGCTAGTGAAAGACAAAAGTTGAAGCGTTTGGGTGGTACTTACATGGAAGGAATACAAATGATTGTGGGATATATAAGAGAAGGCGGCAGGAGGTCCGGAGGAAAGTGCAGGGGTTGAAAAAGAGGGCAAATGAGAGTTGGGGTGAGTGAGTATCAGTAAACTTTAGGGAGGATAAGAAAATTTGGAACGAGGTTAACAATGTGCGAAAAACAGTAGAACAGTTAGGAACATCGGTGAAGAGGGCTAAAGGGGAAGTGGTAACAGGTCGTAATGGAGTGAGGAGGAGATGGAGCAAGTATTTTGAGGGAATGTTGAGTGTGTTTAATGTTAGGGTGGCAGATGTAAGATGTTTGGGTTGGGATGGTATGCGGAGTGAGTCATGGAAAGGGGTTTGGTGAAGAGAGAAGAAGTGGTGATAGCCTTGCGTATGATGAAATGTGGCAAGGCCGCGGGAGCGGATGTTATTGCTGTTGAATGTTATAAGAAAGAGTGAGTGTGTCGTTGACTAGCTAGTTAGAACCTCCAGGGTATGTATGGATCATGGTGAGGTGCCTGATGATTGATGAAATGCATGTATAGCTCCACTGTTTAAAGGCAAGGGGGATAAAGTTGAGTGTTCAAGGAACAGAGGTATAAGTACGTTGAGTTTACGAAGTAAATTGTATGGGAGGGTAGTTACTAAGAGAATGAAGGCACGTACAGAGCATAAGACTACGGAGAAGCAGTTTTTGTTTCAAAAGTGGTAGAGGGTGTGTGGATCAGGTGTTTACTTTAAAGAATGTGTGTGAGAAATACTTAGAAAAATGGATGGATTTGTATGTGGCATTTATGGATCTGGAGTAGGCATATGATAGGGTTGTCACTGAGATGCCTTGTGGAAAGTCTTAAGAATACACGGTGAGAGAGGAAATCTGCTAGAAGCAGTGAGAAGCTTTAATCAAGTTTGTAAGTCATGTATACAAGTGGGATGACAGGAGAGTGAATGATTCCATTTGAGTGATAGAGTGAATTTGAACGATGTGGTATGCAGGGGTCGACGTGCTGTGAAGCGTCTGGGGTAAACCGTGGAAAGGTCAGTGGGGAATACGTGGGCAGTATTCTTTTTCCCCTATATTAACAAAAAATAGCGAGCAAGAACTAGAGATGAGTAAATAATGTCCCTGCTGTTGGAAGTAGCACAGCCTTGGAACCGCAAAACTGCTGGAGAGGGAGTCCAGGTGGCACAGGTTGGAGGAAATGAAATGCTCACCCTGAGCCAAGTGTCATCTCTCCATCTGTATTACATCTTCTCTAGTTCTTGTTTGCTGTGTGTGATTGATATAATTGGTGATTGATAAATGTTGGTAATGATGTCAATAATGATACTAAAAATGATAATCTTGATGTCAGTTATCATAACAGCAATAAAATCAATAATATCACTAGCATGACCACTATCATTATTATCATTATCATTATGTAGATCTTTAGGATTTTAGGAAGTTAATGTTTTTGTTTCCTTTTGTGTCGCAGGGAGAGCTGTAGACGCCACCCGTGGAACCTGAGGGAACGGCAGCCCCCACGGACCAGTTTTCTGATTGTCAATACTTAGTGACTTTTCTCCAGCTGATCTTGTGGACACCAGGTGACGTTACTCAGTACAGTTTCTTAAGGAAGCCCCAGCAGCTGGAGACCCGTGGATCCGGGTGAAGAGGCTGCCTCATGTGAGGAACTTCGTGAGACAATGACCAAGATAACTTGTGTGTGAACAAAGAGAGATTCTCTTGTTGAACTGTTGCTGGAAGAATAAATTCGAGTGCTATGATTTATATTAAAATGAGGCAACTAAATGGGAAAATAGCATTTAAAAAGTCCTGGTAATAGTTCTGACGATCTCTGAAAAGAAAATGCGGAAGATAAGGAAAGATATCTCGTGTAGAAAGCGAATCCAAAGGACAATGTACATGAGACAGAAGTGAGAGAAAGACGAAGAAGCAGAGAAAAGACAGAGCAGTAGCGGGCAATGGAGACCCGTGGACGCTCCACTCCTGGCTGTCCTAACGTTACCGCTCGACATGTGTTCCAGCCGGACTTGGCTGTGCCCGATATTTAGCGACAGATCCCGTGCGGTCGTCGGGGTATCAGAGTGGACGCCTCTACCTGGAGCAGGTCAGCGCTGGACTACCATGCTACAGGATTCAGTTTATCAATACTACAAAAGACAGTTGGATCTCACTACCCTAGTCTGCTGAGGACGTCATGCCAATGACATCTGTACTCAAGGTGAGCCGCCCAGTGACCGGATGTCTTCCCCAGTGTTGACGCTTGTTACGGTCCTTCATGATGAAAAGGTAATGAAAATATTCAGTGGTTCATTTAACCAGCTGCGGCTGAAAGTACACAGAGAAAATAGATGCAAAATAAACAGGAGCTAGAAAAGGGAGGAAGAGGTTAAGGAGACAGTTTTATACATACACTGAGGTGGGAGTCGACTGATTATTATTGATGGTCACATTAGCTGGGATGGGGCCGTCGATGTAGTTGTCTCTCCGACCTCGAATGGGCTCGATATAACTGTGGTGCCGAAATGCAACTCGGGAACGAAGAATCTATGGTGGTAGGATATGACATTACTTGTGACAGATAAGTCCGGGTGATGGTTGACGAGAGTAGGGAGGACCAGTGTGTTGAGTACTTCATGACAGTTGCTGTAGAAGGAATGGTCTCGCTCTGATATGAAGCAGTGTCAGCGGTCAGTTTTGTTTACAGTGTCAGGTGTGCCTAGGTGCCCCAACGCCTGCTAGTATCAACCTGTACGATCGTCTAACGACGGTTAGTTTTACAATTTCGTCTGTATTCAGCTGTACTATTGTCTATTGTCTAGTATCTCGTCTAACTGTGTCGATTTGCAACCGGATCTATTAGTATCAAACTTTACCCTTGTCTACTTGTACTAAAATTCGCTGGTACTACAGTCTTGTTGCACTGGTGTCTACGTGTGTCTTAACTGCACCGCTCCCAGTTGCGTCTAGATGCGCTCGTGCCTAGATGTGACAGCATCTAGGTTTATGAGATTATTATATTGTGGTCCCTTATTTAACTTAGATGTCACATCATCAGTAGCCTTGTGTCACAGTGTCTTGTTGCGCTAGCAGTTAATTTTGTCTTATCTAGCTGTATTGGTCTCTTGTGATACCATCACCTGCTTACCCACTCTCTACTTGCATCAGCATCTAGTTGTACTAGTTTATACATGTACCAGGATCTCGCTTTTCCAGTCTCGTGTAACATTTGTCTGGGTGGAGGAGATGAGGAGCCTCACTTCTCGTTTACTGAGGGAAATACCTACATTTCACAGTAGCATGTTTCACCTGGATCTATCACTAGTTCAGGTTGAAGAATGGTGTTTCCTAAAATGAGTAATGTAGAGGATCTTGTGAGCCAGTCGGGAGAGAGAGAGAGAGAGAGAGAGAGAGAGAGAGAGAGAGGATTAACCAGCATATAGAACATAAAAACGTATTAAGAGGAAAAGATTCCTGTTCACCTCTGACCCTTGATCCTACTTCAGGTAACCGACGAGGATATTACTTAAGACGCGTCAATGAAGTGGTTTTTCCGATGATATAAGTACTTACTTAAGTACTTATACGCTCCCACTAATGGCTCTCTACTCGTCAATCTTGTGAATTTCTCATAATCAGAGGAGCAAGATATTATTAGACGATGCACGCAAGGTCTCCCTCCCTGTATGACCTCACCTCACATAGGATGTACCCCCACCACCTCCACCGCCACCCACAGCTTCCACTAACATCGAATATATTTCACCAACACTATCATCTCTCCATCTCCACTACCACTACTCACCACCATTACCACCGCCGAACCCATACCTTGGTGGAGGAGAGCGAATGACAGCTGCCGACTCTCGGTACCGCGCTGTAAGTGCACCACATGCGGTGGTCAAGGTGAACACATGAGCTGTCATCCTTGACTATTGAACGGCTGTGTTCATTCACAGGGATGAACCTGAACATCCCGTCCCTCTGAACGTGATTACTATTGGGATACGATCCTCGTCACCCGGATGAGATGGCATGAGTAACCAGCTCTGGTCATCTTGACGGTGAGCTGACGGGTTTCCTCGCTTACCTTAAGTGACCCGTAGAAATGGCTCATCTTCTCGCTGGAGATATGTACTGCAATATCGCAAGACCCGGTCGTCTTGTGCTCCCTCCCTAGTCGGGTGAGCCTCTGTCCTCGGCGCTGCCTCCTCGCCACATGATTCTCATCTGACTTCCTGTCGCAGACGGAGCAGGAAGACTCGGCTGCTCTAGCCGTGAACGTCAGCTTTCTGTGCGCTGTGCTGACCCTCCCGCATTTGCTCATAGCTTTTTGCATTCGGTACAGTCTGACCCCTTGAGTACGATAGTTTTACCCCTTCATCACAACTTAACTCCTTGAGTACGACATTTTCATCACTAATAATCAGCTGTAATCTTCAGCATAATGGACATTACTCATTGTCATCAGCATTCGGTGGCACACTACTGGAGACGCCCAAGTCTTCCCACTCGGCAGGCGTGGCTGTGGGTGCAGGTGTGGGCGTGTGTGGTGGCGTGGGTGGGCACGACGGTGTCCGCGGCACCTCAACAGTTCCCAGAGGCCTCCGAGGATAACCATTTCGTCTTCAGATCTGATGGAACTTACTCCTTCTCTTACGACACAGGTGAGTTAGTCGGGTCTTGTGAGTTAATGAATTGTTACCTGCTGGTGAGTTAGTGAGCTCCTGTGTGGTTGTGAGTACGCATGAGTACTATTTTGGTCTTTGAATTACGCTAATCCATGTTACACTACTCTACTATTTAAAGTAGAGATTGTAGCTGAGGCTAAATTAAAAAAGAATGTATTAACCAACACGTATAAAATCTTCTGTCCTTTTGTCACTTAGTAAACACCAAAATTGACAAGATAATTTCTCTAACCGATTTTTAATAGTATTCATAGTCTGGATCAGCAACGTTTGAGGGTAAGTTGTTTAATTGTTCAACGGTTCTATTTGCAAAGAAACCCTTTTCTCACGCTACTCTTTATATGCCATTCAATCTTTTCTACCAACTGCCCTGAACTGTAATGCAAGATCTTCATGATTTACTTTGTCGAATTTATTGAGAATTTTGAAGACTTGTGTCAAGTGGTTAGGAAGTCTACACTTCCTCGGAGAAAAGAAATTCTATCTTCTCATCCTCTGTACATATGGTAGGTAGGTTTCTTGAAGACGGACTTATTTTTGAAGCCTTTCATGATTTTCTTCATCCTTTCTATAGTTTGGGGATCAGACCTGAGCTGCATAGTCAAAATATGGTTGTACTAACACACACACCAAAAAAAAAAAGTAGCATTTCTTTCTGTTGTTTCGTGGTGTATGTTCCATGTTATGAAACTTGTATTTAATTTGCTTTATTGCTGCTATACACTGCACATTGTTGCTAAAAACACCAAGATCATTTTTCTTCATTTACTTTGGATAGTAGACCTCTTAGCAGTCTATTGTTGAAATTATTATTTTTATTCCCAATGTGCATAACTCCATATTTACATTATATTTCATTCGCCATTTATCTGATAATTCTGCTAATTTCTCAAGATCTTATTCAGTTATTTCGGTCTTGCTTATATACAAGTCTGCCTCCTAGTTTTGTATCATTCGCAAATTTTGAAAGATTTAGTCCCCAATTTTAGATCGTTTATATATGTCATAAAGTAAATGGGACCAAGGAACAATCCCTGCGGCACACCATTTATCACGTCCGGCCAGTCGGAGGCCTTACCATTCACAACCATACTTTGCTTTCTGTCAGTGAGTCAGTCACAAATCCATGCACGCAATTCCTTCCCTGTGCCATACAATTGTAAGTTACACAGTAGTCTCTTTTGCAGTATTTTGAAGAATGCTGCTGACTACCTCCAAGATTCTATATGAGTTGACAAGAAAATAGTCTCTCAAGAAGTTTACTAAGGAGTTCTTGGGTTTGGAAATGTAGGTATATAGTCTTAAATATATGGGCATACAGGCAAAATGACATTGATTGGTGTACGGGTATACATGTAAACATTTGGCCACATATTTCAGGTGCAGGGCAACACCAGAGCTTCAGGATAGAGACGCGAGACTCCACGGGGCGCGTCTCCGGTCGCTTCGGATACGTGGATCCGAACGGCGTGTTGCGGATAACGGAGTACCAAGCGGATACTGAGGGATACCGGTGAGAGCAGACGGTTGGGGAAAGGTGGATAGCAAAGGCAGGTATATGCCAGGGGGAAGAGGATGCCGAAGGGAGATACTACAAGAAAATTAGGTGCGAAGGGACGAATGGACGTCAGGGGTAGTGGGAACATCAAGGAGAGAGGTGAGACCAGCGCTGATAGTAGCAATTAGATGAGGACTTGACACAATTGTCAGAAGAGGAGAGGCAAACTACGGGTGATGTCAGCCAATATAAGGGGAAACCATAGGGAATGGGAGTGGGTTGAAGGCAGTGCTACAGGATAGTGCAATGTAAGGGTGAGTGGCTCTGAAGTTAGAGGGGAGTGAGAGGCTAAGGAGAGGTGGATGGCAGGGTGAAATACGGGATAGTTGTACAAGAGGCTAGGGGAGGTGGACATCTGGGTAAAAGGCAAAGAAGTGGATACCGGGAGTAGGAAGGCTGGAAGGGAGATGGACGTTCTTAGAAGCAGTGGGAAGGAAGGTGAGGAGGGAAGGGTATATCATACAGCGACACTATTTATCTAAACCAGCTTTCGCTGAAGACATTGAGATAATGAAGAGGGTAACTGTCAGTATTCCAGTGGGTTCTGTTTACGTCATCACCGATAGGTTTTGATATTTTATTTCAGAAGGTTCTTTACGAGCTTTATAAATAATATATCTGTAGAGATGAATCTATTCTGAAATGTTAATAACTTAAGGCAATCTCAACAGGGCAAACATGGAGATCTACCACTTGGTGAGTTGGTTCCCGCGCTCACCCCTGTTGGTAGGACCTCTGCCACAGCCGCCGTCAAAGGTGGAGGACCTACCGGACTCGCGTGAGGCATCCCAGGAAACCACAACTGGACCTGTGGGAACTCCTCTTTTCTTTCCCCCTCAGGGCCCCGTCCTCATCATTGGACCACTTCCTAAACCCCTCCAACCTCCGAGGAACCTTCTGGACCAAGAACCACCAAACCTCACCGAAGAGGCATTAGTAGGGGCACCTCTGGACACCGTCCTACCTCCTCCGTCAGATTTCTTGCAAGGTTCTGCGATAGAGGATCTTTCAGAGAGCTCACCACGGGAGATTTTGCAAGATGGAATTGTAAATGCTCTTCTACAAGGATCCCTTGAAGACATCCTTCAGGAATCAGTAACGGACCTACTGAGTAGTTCCATCCTGAATACTTCCCTTGCGATTTCCAACAACACTCAGCAGAACACAGAATTGCCGTCAGAATCACCTCTACGTACTGTAGATGACCATGGTCTAGATTTACCTGAGGGGCTCGAGCAGATGGACTCCAGCTTAATCAATCCGTCGTTATCACAACTACCAGATGAAGGCAGTATATCAAGAAGTTCTCCAGAAAATGAAGCAGATAATTCATCGACCACCGCCCCGGCTTCTAATAGAACATTAAATGTCTTTGAACTAGTATTACCTGAGCGTTTGATCAACACTTCAACCCAAGAAAGACAAGACAATTTTAAGAATTCTAATATTTCTGCTACTGGTACTACTACTACTAGCTTTACTATTAGTCTTATTAGTACTACTACTAGTACTACTACTAGCACTAATGTTAGTCCTATTAGTACTGTTTCTAGCGCCACTACTAGTACTTTCCCTGGAGTAAACAAGGAGATCACGATGACGTCACAGCTAACAACGTCAGCGAGACCTCGGCTAACTACGGAAGCAACTCCCCACACACCTCATCAAACAGCGTTAGCGAAACCTCGGCTAACGACATCAGTGCGTCCACAGCTAATAACGTCAGCAAGACCTCAGCCAACTGTTACACGAGTACCTCAGTCAACATCGTCAACGAGGCCTCAGCGAACCTCAGCAGCAACACCTCAGCTAACGGCTTCGGTGCGACCTGAGCTGATGACCACAAACACGCCAAGTGTGACGACAGCAACGTCATCGAGAGCCTTACCGACGCCAGTGGGACGGCCGTTATCTGCTACAGTTTCCATAGAACACAGAGATCTCAGGTCGGGTCAGGAGGGCGACACCTCCCCTTCAGACACCTTCATCAAGACTTTCCCCCCAGTACCTGCCCTGACTTACCTTCCTGTGGGAAAGGAAAGATACGACACTCCACCAGATGTTTACTCATATCTACCACAAACATTTAACCCATTTTTCTGAGGCAAAGTTATGTTATGGGTAGTGTGAGCACGCAGTTTGCTTGAGTCTGTTGACAGGTGAAGTGGACACCAATTCCGTGTTGTGCAGATTAGAGCAAGGTGTGTTTTTGTGCGTTTTGTTGCGTGCATTCTGAAAGTACCAACTGTGTTTACAGACAAAAAACCATCGAGTAAGACCATATTTACTGCCGAAAATGATTGTCAAGGTTTTCATAAGTGACGAGATGGAGTAAGAACATTCTTTTGTAAGACCAAGGAAGTACCGCGAGTGCTCTAGCATTGGAAGTCATTTGTTGCTACCATACGTAACTACGGTCGTACTGTTCAGGGCATCATTAAATGCTCCAAGTTCCTCTGTTCAAGTCCCAAAGCTCTTTACAGATGGACAAAAGAGTCCTTACCCTAGCTAGTCAGTTCCCAAGAACTATAATGTTGAACCATTGTAGAGCACCTCCTGATGACGCGTTTGCTTACCCGGTCATCTAAAGTTACCATCATGTGAAGGTAAACCTGTAGTCATGCACAATGTTCTATAGCCACATGAAGGCTCATTAATTATACTATGTAATATAATGGCTGCAGTAATCATGTGTTTGAGTCTCACGATTATGGTAATGATTACACCATTTAACAAATAATAACACCACGTAACAGGCGATTAAAAAATTTGGTCATGAAATAATAATGACTACATTTATAGATATCTTAGATGTACGGTGTTTGGTTGGACCCGAACCATATTGGGTCCACTTTTGGTTATATCTCCAGTATCGTCCAGCTGCAAGGAACTTGAGGTTGTGGCGTGACTTGTGCATTGAACATATACTAACAGTATGATGAGTGGTACAGCAGTATTGTGAGTAATACAACAATATAATGAATGTTACATCAATATAATGAATGTTACATCAATATGATGAGTGGTACATCAATATGATGTTATACGAGAATGATGAGTGTTAATCAGTATGATGCTACACTGGAATGATGAGTAGTACGGCAGTATTTTGAGTGGTGCATCACTGATGACTGACATATAATACAAAACATAAGTTTGTTTGAAGTATGATAGCCATGAGTAACAGACCCATTTGTGTGATGAATTATTACATATAGTAAATTGTTCCACACTCATCAAGTTTAGATAATACAAACTGCAACAGATTCTCAGGTTTTTACACGTGACATTTTAGTTTGAGGGACGAGACAATAGTCCTTAACTTTATGCTGAAGAAGGACAATTCTTCTTGCATGTTTTACATCTGAAAGCAGTTGTTTTGAGGGACAAGAGGATGACAAAAGCAATGAAGTTAAAACCTTAAAGAAACCTCTTGTAAGAGGCCATGACAGCTCCAACAACAGGCCACGACAACTACAACAGGCCATGACAACTCTTGCAACAGGCTATGCCTGCTCCTGCAACAGGCCACGGCAGCTCCTACAACAGGCCACGACAGCTCCTGCAACAGCCATGAGAACTCTTGCAACAGGCCCTGGCAGCTCCTGCAACAGGCCATGCCAGCTCTTGCAAAAGGCCATGACAACTGCAACAGGCCTTGACATCTCCAGCAACAAGCCATGACAACTCCTGTAATAGTCCTTGACAACATAACAAACTTCCACAAAAACACTCTGGCTCAATTGCATTCCAAGTTCTTCCTGAGATCTTAAATCACTCCCAGCCAATCACTCCTGGCTACTCTACAAAAACCAAGGCATCGGGAACTCTGCCAACAACATAGCACCCATTCTAAAAGCCTCCAAATAATTAAGTTCCCCCTCTCTTTCCCCTGGCTCTATATCACTCCCTTCTTCAGTATACAAACTTTTTGGGAAACTGATGCACAAAAGAATGAAGCAAAATATCCAGATCTTACCTACACAACACAATACCAGACCCAACCTCTCTAGAGGAAGTGGCGAAAGTCTTACGTAATGATAAGCATGGTAAAGTGGCTGCCGTTGATAAGACTACTATTGAATTTTTCCAGAAACAGAGGGACAGTGTTGTTGATGGCTAGCCAGGATTTCCTGTGTTTGTATGGCTCAAGGTCAGGAGCATGACTGGCGATATGCCTGGGCAGTGCTGCTGTATAAGAGGGACGAAAGTGAATGAATTACTGAGGTACAAGTTTGCTAAGTATACATGACAGGTTATATTGGGGAGTGGTGACCGAGAGAATAGTGGCATGAATAGAACATCAGACTGGGTTGGAAGAATGTTGCTTCAGGACTGGTAGAGGATGTTCCAGGGGTGTTTTTATGAAATATTTGTGGCAGAAACTTAAAGAAAAGAATATGCATGTGGCATTTATGGAGTGAAGAAAGCCATACTGAATAGCGATAAGATGAGGAAAGGTCAGATGATGTTTTCCGATTGGCTCACTAACTACGGACCTTAATCTTATTGGGTGATCATTTCCAGGCAGGAGCTCATCACTTTTCATATTATTTGTATCAAACTGGCAAACTTACAGTCCTGTGGAACTTTCACTATGGCAAATTACTGAAAAAGAATATTTTCCGCTTCAACCGTTGTCTTCATCTTTATCCATCGTCTTCAGGTAAAGTCATATAAACTGTTGTTGCACTCACTTCTCATCTTGATGAACATCCTCGTCAGTCATCGATGCCACACTGAGAAAGCGACTTTAGATGTTGTCCACCTTCTATTACCAGACCAGACCAGAGTAGAGTAGAGCAGGAAGCGTACGTAGACAGATACGTTCGTTACATGGTGTGAGTATTACTGTACTAGACACGTGGGAGAAGCTTTCTTCATCCAGCTGACCGTCGCGTCGGCATGCAACGTTCCGATGCACTTTGATCCTGCCAGTCCGTCATATCCTGTAGGATACATTGAGGTAAGCGGTACAGTGATGATGAGCAGCACGCGAATGAGTGTAGCAGTGAGAACATTTGTGAGGAAGTAAGAAAAATGGTGAGTTTGTGTGGTTAATGATGAAGCAGTGAGGATAATTTCTATGTGGAAAAAGTGGTCGTGAATCACTGAGAGAGATAGTGAAGCAATATGAATGAGGATGAAACAATGATGGTGATAATTTTTAGGTAAGGTGAGAGACTGTATGTGATAGTGAGGTAAAGTGAAAGTGATAGTGAGGTAGTGAGGGAGTGTTGGTAATGATAAGGAATTTGTGTGATGGTGATGGAGTGTGGGTGATGGTGAGGGGGTACGGGTTATGGTAATGTGGCAACGGTTAGGGATTGTGACTGATGTTGATAATGAGAGAATATGGGTACTGATGATTGTGAGAGTTTTGGTGAATGTGATGGTGATAGTGAGAGAGTATATGTGATGGTGAGAGCAAGAGTGTGCGTGACAGTGAACGATAGGAAGACAAATATCCTCCTCGGACTCACCTGAAGAAGCTACATTTGAGTTTCTTCCAAGAGCATAGTTTTAGCAACGACAGGTCTTTGTCAGCGATGCTGGAAAAGGACACTTCTATCCGCTCTAACTTGACTTTGCCTCCGTTGGCATTAGGGTCAGCAAGGGTCTCCACCAGGTCCTGGCACCCCTTAGGACTCAGTTCACTCCTCGGGAAACATAAACTGTAGAACATCCTGGTGGAGGAAAAACGCATGTGAACGATGGGTGTCGACCATGATGCAATCTGCTGGAAGAAGAATCCTGATGCATTAGCTTTTGTATATCTTATGCCCATCTGTTCACCAGAATAGAGTACAAAAACAAGAACAAAAAACTACATAACACTTCTTGATATGACATGTGTACATTGAAATATACAGTAAATTGCAACAAGACTAACATATGATGTAAAATATAACAGTATAATACGGATTCCATATTCTTTACATTTTCAGTAAAAAGTAACAGCAAGTGCCTACTTTGATAAGCTATTGCTGGACACTTAGTGGACGAACTGATTTTGTGCTTAGCCACAAGAATCGGATGAGTGCTGTATGGAGTATAAGACAATACATGTCGTTAATTTCTGTATTTGGAAAAGATGAATTTATGTGAACAAAGAAAAACTTGAATAGGGGAAGAGTTCCTCTACGGAGAGATGTAAGTAATGAATGATAAGAGCGATATGGTGTCTATAATCCAGTATGTTCTTTACATAAAAGCAGAAAGGTGTCTATGTAAGAGCCAGTACGGTCTCTATACAAGGGGTTCTGAAAAGTATTAGCGGCGAGACATAGAGAATAAAGTACTTGACTTGCCACAGCTGTTGGAGTAATATTGGACTGTGTCCCATTAGAGAGTGATAAGAAATATGATAAGATAGATACTGACAACTGTCCATGAAGGACTGGGAGGCTGGGGATGAGATAAAGTGATGACAACATGCCTAGTTTTAGACTGACTTACCAGGAAGCACCAAGATGGACGACAAACATTTTCTCTTAAGCTGTAGCAACACGCAAGGACCAACCTGGCTCTCGTCAGACCCAGATATTTGGGAGAATGAAGGAAAAGAACGGCCTTAAACAACAAATAAAGTTTTTTCGTTCGTTTTTTCAGCAATCTTAACAAGTTCACAAACGTGTTACAATAACTGGCGAAATAATAAATTTCATGTTTACGCTCTCGTGGGCGGGTGTGAAATGACAGTGTGTTTAGTGTGTATGATGAGAGGCAAGGTCAATAGGTCAGTGCAACAAAAGCGACTTTTGTGAAGACTGGTTTTAATATATGCATACGAGTTTGTATAGTATATGACTATTGATACGTCACTAATATATAGAAGAAAGGAAGTAGGTGGAACGGTAGAGCCATGGGACGCGTTGCTGTTAATGGGGAAACTGACATGAACATTTCCCGATCATGGATGTCTTTGGTGGATGAAACAGATGAATCCAAAGAAACTAGAGAAGCATAAAGGCTGCATGAGGAAGATTTGGGAAGAGGAGCCTGAGGACAAACTTTATCAACGAGTCTGAATTATCCAGTGTAACGATGAGCCAAAAGTGTCACTGTAATGAGTTAAGAGAGGACGAAGGTCTCCAGCAGCGCGATCGTGACAGTGGACATACCATATTGCATTATGCGTAGATATGCAATGGAAATGTCTGTCACAGTAACGGAATTCTTTCCTTAGGCCTCAGACATGCCTGAGATGAGCGCCCCGACTTATGCAGTCCCTCGGGGAAGGGGAATGATACCTGTTGTTATCGTTATTATCATTAAAGAGGAAGTGGAGGATAACTAACCTAGAAGTCGGCATAAGGACGCGCACCACCCTAGCGGACCACTCCACCCGACTGTCATTCACGTGGTACAGGTGGAGGCGGATGCCACTACTTCTCACCGACGGCAGCTGCCGCAGGTGCTCTGGGATGACCTTCGTGGACACATGGATATCTGTGTACGGGCAGCAGACTCTATAAACTGGGTCATGATAGTCAGTGCCTTCCCTACAAGGGGAAATTCAATGGGTTAATCAAAGATTGATAACTTTTTTTTTGTCAATTATGTATGTACTTACCACTTTGTAATAACCTATATGTAGTGTGTGTGAGTGTGTGTGAGTAATCACCTGTTTGTATTATACGGGGAGGAACTTTTCCACTCTTCCAGCGCCATCTGTTAAACATTCCCAGCCATTATACATCTTTCTAAACTTCAGCACGTAACGCTGTCTACAGTCACAGTCATCATTTAGTTTGTTCTATTGATCCAGTTCTCTTATAATAGACATACTTCATGCTTAAATCTATGTTATGGCTTCTGGTCGCTTTATCCCTGCATCTTTGGAAGAACTGTCCACTGCTGTCATCATCAAACTGGTTTAAAAACTTAAAAGACTGTGATCAGGTCACTTCTTGCTCTTCTTTTCTCATGGTGGCAAATGCAATTCCTTAAACCTTTCCCTGTTAATCAGGACTATTAGTTCTGGTGCCATCTTTGTTCCTCTCCTCTGGACCTGTCTTTTAAGTGCGGTGACCAAATGTGGAGAGCATATTCTGGTAATGGCCGAATGAACGATATGAAAAGCTTGCTGAATATTCCTCATCCATAAACTTGAACGCTGTTTTGACATTTGACAGAAGACAGTTTATCTCCTCTACTATTCTAAGGTGGGACTCTGGCGACTGGTTAGGTTCCTTTCACAAACAGATTCCTTCGTCGTAATTCCTGCGACATGACGTTCACATCGAGGCTTTCTTTCGTCCATCCTCATTCCCTTGCATTTATTCGAGTTGAATTTCATCAACTGGGATCTTTACAAACACGTATCAGACCAACCACAATCATATCTCTCCCTGAGCCAGGTTTAATTGCTGCTCTTTTCCCTAATTCGATTCTTGAATTCCTTCTCTTCACATTTCACAACTAGTTCCTCTGCATCTATAAACACTGCTCTCAGTTTGACAATGTGCGTGTGTGTGTGTGTGCGCATGTGCTGAATTGTGAATACAACAACCAAAATATTCAACATTTTCATCCTCTACAGGGAAGGCAGGCGTTTAATGGGAGATAACTTAAAATGATCAACATGTAAATCATATGAAAACCTTAAGTAGGACCCCTAAAGGTGGGTAACTAGGATCCGTAGAGAAGGGTAAACAGGCCCTCAGGGGAGGTAATCAGGTTCCCTAAGTAACTGGAATGGGCTTTTTGGGAGGGTAACTGACCCAGGTGACACAGACGGGACAGGTGCTGGAGGCGCGGTAAGGCGGGATCTGAGTCCGGGGCAGCAGACAGGTCCAGGCGAATCAGGCTGTTGGGAAGCTTCACCCTGGAGGTAAGGTGGCCCTCTAGATGGATCAGGGAACATCTGCATCTAGACAGGCGGAGAGAGCGCGTTCAGGTAGAGCTGACCTGCACACTGGGTGGATACATCAGTTACACAGCAAATGATTTATGTCACTAGTACTGCAAGCAGAGGATCACGCAACCGAATATTAAATAGAAGCATGTCTCTGGAGGATGACGACGGATGGTCTATGGTCACGACAAGGGACCTATATGGGAAGATAAAGACTGAAAAATTAAAGATGTGGAATGTGGGGACAGGATTGTGAGGGATGTAGTATGTGTTCTTCCACAGTGTCACTCAGAGTTCACCATAAAGGGAAACACCACCCGACTCATCTTCACTACTCCCATGATGAATCTAATTCACTTAGAAAAAGTCATCTTCACTACACTATTACATCCTTAGGGATCCGATAAAAGGCCATCTCCTCGATCTGCACCGTGACATCCCAGGTCTTTGACCTGATCTTTACTGGTAAAAAGTGCTGATTGTTGGTAAGTCAAGAAAGAGTAAAAAGAAATAGAGAAAACAATTTGCTTCCCTGCTGAGAGATTGATTGGAAAGGATGATACTACAGCAAGCCTCTCTGAACACTACAGTTTGCAGATTATCATTCATTTGACGTTTTAGATGTCCACATAACCCTAGATGCGGACCTATCCAGTGTTTACACAGCTGAAATGAGTGAAATAAGGGACATCATTTAGTGTAGGACGCAGTTGAGTGGAAACTGACATACAACATGCATTTGCTGACTTTTGTTGAATATTTTAAGGATTACGTACAAACAGACAGAGCATCTGCGAGGGTTTACAATTAATGTTTTATATGTTATAAATAAATATAGTTCTATATGCATATGTTTACATATTGTACATTTGTGCAGATACATAAACTTGTACAGAAATAATAAAGATTCAGATATTTAATGAGAATACAAAGACTACTGGAAGATCTGCACAGATATTTTTGCATTTGTATCTGTTTCAAATAAAAATGAGTAAGGAAGCAAGAGCTTCGCCCGGGGTGGACTTCTAAGCCTTGTCTGGACACGAAGGCAGTTGTTTGTTTAACAGTGTTGTAAATTGTTATAATACATTACATTGTATGTCGTCCATTGCATACTGCAGTATATGTAACTTTATCGTACCTGATGTAATCATTCAGTAAACAGTGATACTTCTTTATTGACAATGTAATTACTACTATGTCTGCAATGCTGTCTGTTCGTTGGGCTGACCATTGAATACCTTATGGGGTAATGGTTACCACACACAAGGTTACCTTAAACCTTGCCCCTACATGAACGGTTAATGGATATTATTTGTTTTTCACTTTTTATTAATGGTAAGTTTTAAAACTGTGTAAGAGCTACGAGAGTTGGTTCCAGGTCACTGCAGGTCAGGGACCTAGGCTACTGAGTGCGGTCGGTGGTTATTGTCTACCATATCTTTTGTTACGGTTGCTCTTCTTTTTTACTCACCCGTCGTCTTGCAGGAGGTCAAGGAGGTGGTCGGCGCTGGTGTCTGTGCTGTGCAACAATCGTTTAAGACCCAGTAATACCTTGCAAGGTCGGGAGGCCACGACCTTGACAAGACCATCAAGGTCAGGCAGGTGACGAAGGTCGCCCTCCAGTGTGATCCTGACTTCTGTATCCGGGGCAAGGTGAGGCAGGACGGCCCGCGCTGCTCCAACGTGCCCATCGCTCACCTTCAGGAACTGGGGACACGAAGAGGGTTGGCAGGACGAGAAAACCTTTCGTGTGGTCATCCATAGCTAAACAAACGACACCACTTTCATAAACTAACTGCTGTGATAACCTACGTAGCTCCTTAACTGCTAAAACTTCACAAGTAACTAAGAAACCTGCTCCTGTTACTTCACTAGATTACGTAATTCGATTACGTCACTATCAAGCAGACTGTCTACTTCTTCTATTAGTTATACAGATACTGGAATTCGAGTATATACGTCACAAGTGATATATATAGTGATGTAAAATTATCCTATCAGTATACTTGTCGTAATCTAAATTGAAACTACAATAATTCAACTGTGGTATCTGGACATGCCGGGGTTATGCATCTTATGAAAATATCCAAATAACGTGATATTTGATGGACACTCAGTAAGTCTGTCCATCAGTTTTTGTCAAAAAAGTAAACAACAAACGCACCTATCAATCTGTTTCTACGTAATTACCAGATGTTTCGTTATGATCAGTTTGCAGGTAGACTGGGTCAACTTACGGGTCTGAGAAAGCATTCTGTACCTCCTTACTCAGCTTCTTGGCCGCCAGCTTAGCCATTTCGTCACTGTTCTTCGTCTCCGCCACAATGGTGAGGAATTGGTGGTCGTGCAGTCCACTCTCATGTAGGAGGTCCAAGAGCTCAGGCCCATGCTGGGGAAGGTGGTCCTTATGCGAGTGGAACATGACCCCAGCAATCAGGATGAGCATGTTCTGGTAACGGGAAAGGTCCAGTTTGTTGGTGGTGGTGTGAACACTCTGCAGTACCGTCAATATGGTGCTCGAGTTTAGGCCTTGAAGCTGATCCCTGGCGAAGTTAAGTATGGCTTGCCCGATTTCCCGTGGGCATTTATGGGAATCAAGAAGCTCTTGCATGTCGATTAATATATCTTCAGTTTCACGAGTGGCACATAAATCATTGATGATGGCGTGGGCAGCGAAGAATTCCAGCTTGCTCTTGTGTGGAGGGATCACAACTGTCTGATAGCCATCACTGCCCCATTCGCTGTAAACCTCCATGTAGTTTTCTAACATGTCTGACGGTGGCAGGGAGTTATCGGTACAAAAACGTTCTAATCTATTGGTACATTCCTGTGGCATTTGCATGGCATCTTGAGACAGCGCAGTAAGGCACTCTTTGTACAGAAGGAGAAGGAAATTTTTACACAGCCTTTCCAACTCCTTCTTGTCCCTTCCTGTCTGATGGACTAATCGCCTAAGCAAACGCATGAGAGCGAGATAATGGAATGCTTTGTATAATTCGGTCGTTGAAGTTGCTAAACAGATCTGCTCTGAGTGGTGGATCCAGAGGTACGCTAGCAAGGCTAAGTTCAGTGGCAGCTTAAACTGCTCTCCCATTTTGGACTGAGAGCTTTCCATGAAGGTTTTTAACTTCTGGATTTGGGTGCCTGTGCTTGAGATACCTGATGGATTTCCAGGAATACTTGCATTAACTCTTATATCCTCTAACATCCCTTCCATAGATTTCTTGGTGAAAACAAACTGTTTATCAAGTGGGACTCCCGTGATTTTGATGTGTACCCAAGAACGGGGATGAACATAGTCAAGAAGTCTATCCAACCTCTCTGGTCTGGTGGTACATAATACACGGAGTTTACCGTTGCTTTTTGGTATTCTCTCCTGTACGAGTTCTTGAAGAAGACACTTCGAATTTTCATTCCACTCGTCTGCACCGTCCAGCAGCACCAGTGTTCTCAGGCTCAGAACTGAGGTTATCAGTTGGTCATGCGTTAGCCGCAGGGCCGAGCTGTCGAAAAGAAAAAGGAGAAGGTCGAGGAAAGTGGAAATAAACTGAGTTCTGAATTCAAAATGGAGAACAAGTTCATATTCATTCAAGCCAAGGATTGTGTTAGTCTGGTTAGGGAGCCTGACCCATTCCGCTAGGATGAACTTAACGAGTGAAGTCTTGCCCATTCCTGCTTCCCCTTCCACTACCACTACAGACGGATCCTTCCCATCAGTTGTTTGAAGCCGCAACAACAGATCGTGATCTATGATTCTCCTTGATTTATCGTCACGCACTTCGTTCACTATTCCTTCCTTGCAATATACAGTCTCGATTTGCAAGGATTCTACGTGAGTCAGAAAGGATGCGGGATGGATTTTGGAAGTTGCTTTGTACTTTTCCTTTAGATCTGATATCGCTTCTTTAACATGACATGTTTGTTGACTTTGCAAGTCTTCCATCATCTTCTTCCACTCCTGAAAATCTCTCATGTGGGTGACCAGCACAATACTGTCAATTTCGTTCTCCATTTTTGAGATGAGGTTGTCTGCCTCAGCATCGGTGCGACTGTACTGGCAAGCAGCCAGCCTATAGGTCTTCGCCAGGAGCTTCTTCACATCGGCTGCCAAGGCGATCAACTCATCTCTATTTCTGACTTCTCTGTCATGAACAAGATCGTTACGTAAATCTTTAATCTGAGTAATGAGGTACTCTAACTTGTTTTCATCAGGTCGTGTCCAGTCGGCTTTGCCGAGCTTGGCAAGTCCGGGCAGCGGAAGCCCGAGACACCGAAGCAACAGTGTTATATCGAAGTCGCTTCCCATGGGATCGCTGAGAATTCTTTCCCGCTGTTTTACTGCAAACCATTTTTCGTAATCTTCTACTTTCATTTTTTTTTCATTGATCAAATAATCTCGTAAATTCTGTGTATGCAATTTGTTGCAAGCTATGGTGAAAATGTAATGCATGGTCATTCGTCCTTCACAGTTGAGTATTTTAAAGGCTTTTATCTGTATCAAGGATTGGTTGGGGTCCATGCCACCCGGCTCCCTCTGCCTGGACATGGTACCCAGTGGCTCCTCAGCTGTCTGCACACAGGCTCCGTCTTCTCTCAAGCTGTTGGGAGAGAAACCATTTAACATGAAACATGAACCAGTAGTAAGAGTCTCGTACCATATGACACTCAGGTTATAAATATAATCCAAAGAAAATAAAGAAACATGGAAAAATTGACTGCCTACAGGACTGAGAATATAGAATTAAACAAAAGCTGCCAGTGCATATAATAACGTCTTATTTAGTAAATGAACAAATAAATGAATTGATCTTTCGATGGCACAAATACTTTTTTCTAAATATGGCGTAGCTTTAACAAATAAAGAAAAAATCCGATGTAAGATACTCTTGTTCCCTGATAACCTGATAACAGCAAAGTTACTTCACAAAAAGTTTAGCGTCATCACTGTCGCTTCCATGACCGAGGAGGAGGCGCACTGGAAGACAGGAGGAGCAGGTCGGGTTCTCGTGAGGATGATAGTCACGTCCCGCTGTCCTGCCTGTCTCAACACGTGTCAGTAGAGAGGCCCCAAAGCCATCTATAAAGGGACGTTCCGACGTCTCCATGACGTAAAACTAAACTAGAAGCTTTTGTGCACCTGTATCGCTCAACTGCCTTTATTGGGAACCGTGGGAGTCTTGCCTGGTGGTCGGGGCCGCCAGACAGTTTTGAAAAGAGATTGCTTAAGGATCACCACTGCCAGTGACGTCAGAGAAGATTGAAGTGTGACAAAGTAACGAAAAGGCAAAGACGACGGTAGACGACGATTGGCAAAGGAAGGCAAGATAGCACTTGGCCTTGGCCAGGGAAAGCACTTGGCCTTGGCCATGGAAAGCACTTGGCCTTGGCCAGGGAAAGCACTTGGCCTTGGCCAGGGAAAGCACTTGGCCTTGGCCAGGGAAAGCACTTGGCCTTGGTTATAGGGAAAGCACTTGGCCTTGGCTAGGGAAGGCTCTTGGCCCTGGCCAAGTAAACTGGTAATCTCTTTTCGGACTGTCCGAAAAGCTCTTCTTTCTCTGGACACAAGCAAGGCTTACGGTCCTGATGGCATCCA